>CM064511.1:12958281-13053281 GCA_032716605.1 Paralithodes platypus | reverse complement strand
CCACAAACAAGCGAAACCATGGCCCCTCGTGGAGCCCACCTTGGTCACGTACACCAGACTAGCAAAACACTTCACTAACATGGTTTTTATACCCTAAATAAGAATAACACAATAATCCATCGATAACCCAACGATATAGCACTTCGTTTGGGTTATATTAGGGCGGTAATAACAGCCAGGCTGGGCAAAATGGAGGCCCCTTGGTTTAAAGGGCCGCAACCACACCTACTAGGCGGCTGATGGGAAGAAACTGACTCTCTCTACCACCGCGGGGCCCTCACAGAGACGCTAGGGGGTGACTACCACTACCCAGCCTCCAATTGCGTCATAAACTTATTTTCTAGCAATATAATAAGTCCATATGACGCGATCGCGTCATATGTGTTTTTGGTTCACTCTGCCATATGACTCGATCGCGTCATATATGTCTGGGAGAGTTAAGAAGGGGCCGGGCCCTTCCCAGTACCAAGGGAAGCCCAAAGGGGAGTTGGAGTGTTATCATTGTCATAAAAAGGGGCACTTTGCAAGAGTCTGTCCTAGCAAACCACCTACAGCAGCTGTGTCTTTGGCCTGCAACATTGGTGTGTCTCCGAAGTCATCTGAGTTTGCCCGGGGCAGTTCGTCAGAGGCTGAGGCACAGCCAATGCAGAAGCACCTGGGAGGCTCGAACCCTGCTCAGGATGTTTTTTGCGACCATAGAGGGCGGGGTTGCGTGATGTGGGCGGGGCGCAAGCATGGAGTAGAGGTCTTGCGTGATACAGGTGCTTCCCAGACTCTGATGAAAAACTTGACTGGCTACCCTATAAACGCGGCTCGGGTGGTGGTGGTGCAGGGTATTAATGCAACTCGGTCATACCCGCTGGTGCGGTTGGAGTTGGAGGTGGATGGTGTGGCACGTGAATTGGATGTCGGGATTGTGGAGAAACTGCCAGTGGAGGGCGTCGACCTTCTTCTCGGCAACGACTTTGCAATGCCCGCTTCTGAGGTTCTACCCTTAGTCGTTGCCGAGAGGCCGGCCGACGTGAGTAGGGAAGAGCAAGAGTGGGTCGAGCGGTGCCAGACACAACCCATGGCGTGTGTTGTCACCCGAGCTCGGGCAGCTAAAGTGTCACAGCCTAGTCCTCCGTCTTCAGACCAGCGGAGGAACGATCAACAGGAGGAGGCTAAAGCTGGAGTTGGTTTTAAGAGTTTTGACTTGGCGGCTCTCCTGGGTGATTCAGTATTAGCACCATTACTTAATTCTGGAGTAGCCGCTGGGCCTGTCATCGAGAGTGACGAGGCTGGGCATGACGAGTCTCCACGACAGCAACGTTATGTACATCGAGAGAGACAGAGGGAGCAGCCCAGTATCGGGGAAGGTCATGCATTGCTCCGGGAGCAGTTAGATCGCTTGGCACCCTCAGATATATGTCGGTTGCAACTAGAGGACCCTGAGCTCCAAACGTGTGCTATTGGAGCTGTAGAGCTCGACGAGGATGGCGATGCACAGCCAGGAGATTTTTTTTATTTAGAAGGCATCCTCTATAGGCGTTTTCAAGACCCTAAACGTAGTTGGCAAGAGGGGTCCGGAGTAGTGGACCAGTTGGTGGTGCCACGGGAGTGCAGGGATAGCCTACTGAGGTTGGCGCATGACATACCACTGGCAGGACATCTAGGGGTGAGAAAAACGGTGGCGGCTTTAGAAAAATTGTTTTGGTGGCCGGGGTTGAAGGGGCAGGTGGTAACCTGGATAGCAAGGTGTCATACGTGCCAGAGGGTTGGAAAACCTAACCAAACAATTCCGAGAGCCCCGTTGCACCCCATTCCTGTCAGTGGACCGCCCTTCAGAAAGGTCATCATTGATATGGTCGGACCCCTAACCCCTACTAGTGCCGGTAATAAATTTCTATTAACTATCATGGATGTGGCCACTCGTTATCCTGATGCATAATATTATCCAATGAGAAATGGCACGGCGAAAAGTGTTGTCCGGAACCTAATGACTATCGCCCTATCTCCATTACACCTATCCTATCCAAGTTCTTTGAGAGACTTTTGTCCAGACGCCTTTCCTCTTATTATAATATTCAACATTTGATACCAAACTCAGAGTTTGGTTTTCGTAAGGGACTGGGTACATGTGATGCGCTTCTGACACTCACCCATGACCTGCAGTCTTCATTGGACCAGGGGCATGAGTATCGGGTCGTGGCTATTGAGTTTAGTTCTGCTTTTGACTTGGTCAACCATATATATAAAGCACTTCTGTATAAGTTACGATCATCGGTGTTGGTGGCAATATTTTTAGGACCTTTGAAGATATTTGACGAATAGATCTCAGTCTGTGGTCATTGATTAATTAGATCTTACTTAATTATACATATATAATTATGTTATTGTATTTTATTTCTACTTGGCGTCCTCCTTTGTGTAATCTTTTATTATTCATTATATTTGAGTTCAATATGTTTTTTTGTCTTTTTATTTTTTTTTTAGTTGCTGTGGTGTCTCTCCAGTGCCTCCGAGTGTTTTGTTTGGATTAATCTTGTTGGTGTTTCTGCACACTGGAGGCTTCGGCATCTCATATAATAATAATAATAATAATAATAATAACAATTACATATATATATATATATATATATATATATATATACTGTACCGGTATATATATACAGCATATATATATATATATATATATATATATATATATATATATATATATATATATATATATATATATATATATATATATATATAATAGCAGGATTTTTATATCTGCTCGGCTATTGGTTGAGGTGAGTTCTTTCAAGACTGAAGATTTCAGAATTCATACAATACATGCATATAAACAATAGAGGATATATATATATATATAACACTGAGATATTATTTTAAGAACAGTTTATTTAATCTTAAGCTCTAAACACTTTTATATCAGCGATTATATGGTTATAAAGTTGTTGTTGTTGTTGTTGTTCCCTAAGCTGCCTGGCCGAACAGCCCCGGTTATAAAGTAGATAGGTTTTACAAAACATAAAGATTACTATTCGTGTACGATCGAGGATCTAGGCAGAGCTCAGGCATATACTGATTACTTAACCCTGTCCGACATAAGTTACTAACTTACTTACGGGTTGGCGGAGCACCCGGTATTTCCCCCACAACACACTCTCTTACACTGAGGTACCGGTAGAAGTCAGAGGTATTTGGGGTTGCCATCAACCGACAAATTCTGATCTAACTTACCTAACTTACTGAGCTCAATATGACGCAAATGCATCATATAACTTATTATTGAGCTATTTCACTAAGTTCATATGACGCGATTGCGTCATATGATATTCTTGGGCATACCGCCATATGACGCGATCGCGTCATAGATGTCGGAGATGGTTAATGTGCCGCATTATATAAACCACACTCATATAGTCATGAAAAGACTGAAGCATTAAACACTATTATGTATAGAGTCAATATTTACGTATGATGCTAAATTCACACTAAAAGTGACGAGATTGTATTCTGAGTCAATACAATGGACTCTAACTATTTTACTTATCACCTTACGCACTGGTGAGAATGGAAATAGAGTCAATCCTATGGACTTTAATTTTGCATATACAGTTGGAATTTTTAACAGAGTCAATATGGGACTCTAAGTAATTACTGTCACTCAGAGCACTAGTGATGATTTGGCAGAGTCAATTTTTAGGGACTCTAACTTCACACATATAGATAGAATTTCGTCAGAGTTAAATATGGAACTCTAACTTGGTACACGTATATGGCATTTTTAACAGAGTCAATATGGGACTCTAACTTTTAACTATCACTTGGTGCACTGGTGAGAATTGAGCAGAGTCGATTTATCGGGACTCTAACTATACACACACAGACGGAATTTTGGCAGAGTCAATATGGGACTCTAACTTTGCTATCACCTTGCACACTGGTGAATATTTGACAGAGTCGATTTGGAGGACTCTAATTTATTTTCTCTCTTCACTAGTATCAATATCTTCTTCAGTTTTCTTAGATATAATTCTAGCCGTGGACACTTAGAATTAATGAGTTTTCAAATGGGGGGGGGGGCAGCTTATCATCTTCTGAGTCTCAGTCCAGGTTGGCCCGTCATATGAAGTAGTAATTACAGATGGATTAATGAACGTGGGGTCTTAAATGCGGCTCCGTAAATATATAAATATATTTGGACACCTCATCGGACTAACGCGAGTATATATAGCTGGAAGCTAAGGGATACTTGACTATCCTGACCTTTATATTAATATTTGATGAAGTTCTGTTCAGGTACTCTTGAGTTAGGATCTTAAATATAGTGCCCCAGTTATGACGAGCTGGCACTATATCGGGCTAACGCGAGAAGACAATATGGCTATAACCTCTCTTGTCTTCTCGACTGCCTTTGATCTTTGTAAGAGGTTCAAAGAACTCGGGATGGTGTTTAAACATTTTAGTTGTAGAAGTCCAATAGTATGCTCCAGACTAATACACCAAGGACATCTTCTTGTAGAGTGCCAGTTACGGTATCTCGCAGGGCCCTGAACCACCAAATTTTTTTGGTATGCCAACTTCCACTTGTTAGTCTTTCTTTAGTGCAGTTTTAATAATGGAGATTTGAAGTGTGGGAATGCCCTCGTATTTCAGCCTTCTATTATTAAAGGTGCAGCCTATTAAAGACTCAATACTAGTGATGGAAATGCCAACTACTAATAAAGATCTCTCAATAGGGAAAAGAACTCCTCAGACTAGTGGGACTAGGAAATGCCTTTGGTCACCAACTGAATGGGAGGGTAATTTTAGGACTTGGTAAGTTGGAATGTCACTGCTTACGAAGCCTTGAAATTGCTTGCCCTGATCAGTTTTCTCCAGCATAGTGATGACGATTACTCCGAGGTTCCCGTTCACTCCTTGAGTGGAGCAAGGGCGTGAGCGTGCATTCCCTTGTTGATGTGGGGATCCCTTTTTACACTGGCGGGAAGATTATCTTTTTCTGTTTTTATCGTAGTGCGTAATTATAAGGGAACACTATATATTTGCTACTGTTACAATAGAAAGACAGTAATAAGGGGCTTATAATAATATCATAGAAAAAGGACAAGATAATGTGGTTCTCAATATAATAGAACAATAGTATAAGAATAAATTATTCTGGTGGTCTGGGGAATCACGGCGAGCGTATTCCATTTACAATTACAAGGTAAGCAGAAACAAGTGAAGGCTAGGGTACATAATGATAAAATAGAATAAGGTATTCGGATTATAGTGAATAGAGTATATAGGCAAATGTACTCTAGTTCTCATGATTAATATTATCATAGGTTAAGGGCATTGTATGCTAGGATGTAACATTATAGGTGGCTAGATGCTCATGCACATTACTTGACTCACGCGATATTATGCGATGGTTGCCTTCTTCTATAGGTGTCCTTTGGCCTTCTAATAAGTATTTTTTTTGCTTTAGGTGTCTTCTTATCTGCCTTCGTCTTCTTGTGTTTTTTCTTAGGGAAACATTCAGTGGTAATGGAGGCAACTCGGCTTTTTCCCTGGGGCTGGAATTGGGGATGAAGTATTTATAGTTGGTTAGATGTCTCTGCGCACTACTTAACTTGCGTGGTATCAATCCGCGGGCTTATCCTTCTATTAGACTCCTCTTGCCTTCTATGGAGGCCATTTTGTTTTCTAGAGATATGCGCTTGTCTTCTTTTCATATTCTTGTGGTTCTTCTTATCCTGCTTCTCCGTCTCCTTATTGTTGTTGGGTAATTTTGGAATGCGGGTAGAGTGAATATTCCTTGCTGTGAGGTTCTTGCCTGGACTGGTATTAACTTTTCTATCTCGGTTCTCCCTTTCCTCTGTCTTCCTGTTTGTTCTATCTCGTTTTCCTCTGGTGCCTTTCGTTTCTTAACTTCCTTATACTCGCTATTTTACTATATATACTGTATATTATTTTAATGATTATCACTGTGTGTTCAATTTCATCACCCAAATGTTAATTTAATTTGACAAAGTTCATGATTATTATTTCGATATTTTATGAACAATATTTCAATCTTTATATTTATTATCATCTATTTTATGCACTAGACGTTTCATGCAACATTGCACATCTCCTGTAGTTTTTATCAGTGAGGAACGAAAACAGTTTTTTTTTATAAAAGCTTGTTATAAATTTTAGAAAAATATAGAAATGTATTACACAAAAGTTAGTTTAGTTAAAAAATTCACAATCAAATATTATTCACATGTCAAAAAGGAAGTTGATGGTACTTTGGCATTCTTTGATGGTCTAGTTAGTAAAACTGAAAATATAATTGTCACCGGTGTATGGAGAAAGAAAACGTTTAATGGTTAGGATTGAACTGGTACAGTTATTGTCCGGAGATTTATAAGATACGGTCAATTAAGACGATACTAAACAACGCATATATTGTTTCTTCTATTCATTTTATATTCCAAGAATATTTGTTTAAGCTACGAGATTGCTTCGTTTAGAATGACTATAAAATAGATACATTTGATAGAGTTTTGTATGTATTTTTAAGTAATAAACAACTAGGTCATATATATATATATATATATATATATATATATATATATATATATATATATATATATATATATATATATATATATATATATATATATATATATATATATATATATATATATATATATATATATATATATATATACCGGTATATACTGTATATTATGTATATATATATATTTTTTTTTTTTAATACATATTTTGTTTTAATATATAAATATTTTATTTTTATGGAGACAAAAGGCAGGCTGCCTGTAATGAGTGTCTCCCCCAAAGCCAAAGGAGTGACAGAGAGCCAAATTTAAGGGACATTGGGGTCAAAATACCTGAACACATTAAGCTTGAAGCATTCTAAGTCATAGGAAGAAGGAAAGATTGATTGAGAGAGGGAGTTCCAGAGTTCACCTGATGAGTAGAAAACACTTGAGAAAATTTGCTAAGTCTTGGGTAGGAGAGCTGGATTGATTGTTGTAATAGTAATAGTAGAGTGAAAGAGATGCAACATTGCGGTGTGTAGAAAGAGAGTGTAGGGAACTCGTAAGATAAATTGATATGATGAGGCGAAATGTTTTTGACTCTACTCTTTCGAAAAGTGCAGTATGGGTGGAGCCTCCCCACACATGTGAACAACAGTCAATACATGGGCACACGTGGTATGTAGCCATCAGAGTGGAAAAGAGGAGGGAAAGACAAGGAAGTGAAATTGCTGGAGAGGTTTTTGGCTAGATGCCAAAAATCTTGGGAAAAGCTAGAGTTGGAAAGTTTAAAGCATTTGTTATTGATAAGAGTCTTATTGGCAAGTCGAAGGACAGCTTGACTTGATTCCAGGCAGAAATACAAAGTAAGAGATTCTTGAGTTTGAAGACGTTGGTACCTTCTGAATGCTTCCTCCTCATTGCGAACAGCAGTAGAACAAGAGTGAGTACACCAAAAATGTGAGTTAGTTTTAATCACTTTGAAAGAAAGAAAATGGGATATATACTTCCGTGCCCGAAAGGATTATCTCAGTAATGCGCTCGTCACTCTCTGAGGGTCCCCGGCCACGGAAGCAAACATTATTTCATTGAAAATCGAAGAAGTACTGCCGAACAGCCTTCCAGTCGGCAGTGCCAAAATGCCACAAGCACTGCCAGCTGTGGGGGTCAGAAGGCTATACTGGAGAGACAGGACAGATGACAGAGATAAGGTTATGATTGGAGGAGCCAATTGGAGAGAGAAAATATACAGTGTATGCAGAAGGATTAACCCCTTATGTACCGGTAATGTACTATTCATTATAACCTAGCAACTATTAGACAATTTTGTTCAGCTTAGGAAGGATGTTTACCCATTAAAAGGCTACTGACAATCTCAATTAATCCTTTTGCTATCATATGTTCTTCCTAAGCTTCATAAAATCGTCTAAATCTAGCTGACATGAAAACAAAAAGACGGCGGTACAGAAGGGGTTAAAGTTTAGAAATAGAGTAAACAAAATTGTACTGATCTCCAGGGCGGTCTGGGATGCATATTCACCAATTGTACTCCACTCTCACACCAGTGCTGAGAACGGCTGAGCCGCCTGATACCGTGAGGTGAAGACGTGCTTCAAGGCGCTCTCGTAGCCGCCCGGGTCGGATTTGTGACCTTTCACCTTTCACCTTCACACAGTTCATCCTCGACTCCATCACCGTATCTGTACCTCAAGTGAACAATCTATTTATGATAAGTGCAATTGTAATTTACAGTGTTATTGTGTATTACCAAACGAACTAGACATGAAACAGGAAACAGAGCATAATCAACCATGTCGCCTTGCTACTCTGCCTCCTCCTTAATTCGTCTTAAAAAGGGGGCTGGATACCCACCTTCAGACACTATAGTGCGTTTAAAAGAATTGAACATTTTTCACAATCGTGGCCGGAGAGGAGGTAGGAATGTCCCCAAGCGAATTCCTATCATAAAAACACACAAAAAAGTACCTAAAAAAGTGACAGTAGAGAAACCATTTTGAGGTTCCCCGTATTTGGTATAACCTCCCATCGCTGCTACTGTCCAATGTCACCTCTTTGTGTAATAAACTCGACGAACTTATTGTGACAGTTAAACAAATTAGTGCTGATATTGTAGCAGTTACTGAAGCATGGCAAATCACCCCAGAAATATGCGTGATACAAGACTATGACATCTTTCACCAACTTCGGACAGAGAGGAGGGGGGGAGGAGTAGCTATTTTCGCCCTGAAAGAGCTGTGTGCATCTCGCCTGGATATTGAGGTCCCGGAGGGAATCGAAGCACTCTGGGTGAGAGTTAATCCCCCCTCCCACCCTCGTCACACTGCCTCCATTATCTACTGTGTGATCTACCACCCACCACGCTCACCCACCGGCCCCGCACTAATCAACCACATCATCGATACATGTGATGATCTCAAACTCCAATATCCATCATCCAAGTTGGTGGTTTGTGGGGATTTCAATGAACTAGACACCTGTGAGATTCAAGAACAGCTGCTTCTTTCACAAATTGTTGACTTCCCCACCCACAACCACAACACTCTTGACCTTATTTTGACAGACATGGATGAGCAGTACCTCCCACCTGAACCTTTACCTCCTGTGGGACGCAGCACTCATCTCTCTGTGTTCTGGTCACCTGCCCCTACCACCTCCCATCAACAGACCCCCGTCATCCGGACCTACCGACTAATGCCAGACTCTGCAATGCGGGGGTTCGGGCAGTGGTTGGTTCATTACCCGTGGACGGAGGTTCTCACTGAAGAAGATGTTAATGCCAAATGGGACAACTTTGTATCTACCACCACCGAAGCCTACCACCACTTCTTCCCCACCAAGAGGACCAAAATGCACCCCTCTGACGTCCCATGGATTACTCCTCGGATCAAGAGACTGATGCAGAATCGGAATAAGGCCTTCTACACGGACAACAATCGCTACAAGGACCTACGCAACATTGTGATAAGGGAAATCCGTTGGGCGAAGAAGTCCTACTACCCTACAAAGATTAATCATTTAAAACAAGCCAATATCAGTCAGTGGTACTCTAAAATTAAGAATCTTTGTGGCTTAAGTAGTGGGACTCCTTCGATCCCCTGTGTTTCCCATGTCCCTCGTGTAGATGCACCTGAACTGATAAATAATCACTTCTCTACCATCTGCCAAACCCTCCCCAAACTAGACCGCACCAACCTCCCTGCCTTCCTCCCATCCCCTTCCCCCCCAGTAACTGTTCAAGAATTTGAAGTGGCCAAAAAGCTTTCCAGTTTCAAATCAAAAAGATCAACAACCCCAGTAGACCTACCCATGAAAATATACAAAGAATTTTCGGTGGAATTTGCCACCCCCCTTTGCTCGATAATTAATGCCTCCTTAAGGCAAAGTAAATGCCCTGCAGACTGGAAAACTTCATACGTCACTCCAATCCCCAAAACCCCCTCCCCACATTCTCTTAATGAACTCAGACCAATTGCCATTACGCCCATCCCTAGTCTAATCTGTGAGGACTTTGTATTCACCTGGGCTTACTCACAAATCCGTCACTTGATAGATCCCCAACAGTTTGGCAACGTAAAAACCTCCTCCACCACTCACTGTCTTATTAGCTTCCTAGATTATATTTACACAAATCTTGAGAAGAGAAAGACTTCCCTCGCCCTTGCCTTTATTGACTTCAGGAAAGCATTTGACCTTGTTGACCACACCATCATCATCAACAAAGCCATAAAGTTGGGGCTACATCCTACCCTGGTTGCGTGGTTGACCGACTTCCTTAGTGACAGACGACAAGCAGTGCGATACCAAGGCTTCATCTCCACCTTCCTAGACATCACATGTGGAGTCCCACAGGGCACAAAGATGGGGCCTCTATTGTTCCTCATCTTGATTAATGATGCCCTAAAGGACACCCCATTCCACTGGAAGTACGTGGACGACTCGACAGTCGGCATTACTGTCGATAACACCTCCCCTAACTATGACCCCCTACAAGACATCCTCGACCGTCTTCAAGCCTGGACCACAGACAATCATGTGACTATCAATCATGACAAGACAGTGGTCATGCACATCAACACTTCCGTTACCGACCTTCCTCCACCCACTGTCACAATTGGTCCTCATCCCCTTCAGCTTGTTGAGTCCACCAAACTCCTCGGAATCACTGTGGACAGCAAACTGAACTGGAAGAAACATGTAACTACCACAGTCAGGACCGCCACTTACAAGTTATTTATGCTAAGGCGGTTGAGATCCCTGGGGGCGCCGGAGAATGAGCTGAAGAATATATATAACACCTTCATACTCCCTAAGCTCACCTACGCCTCTCCCGCCTGGTCCTCCTTTCTAACCCTAACACAACAACGTCAACTGGAGAGAGTTCAGAGGAGGGCATGCAGGATCATCCTGGGTGGCACATATCCAGGGTACGAGGAAGCTCTCACCACCCTTAGCATACCTGCACTTTCAACCCACCACTACAACACACTCAAACAGTTTGCATCTAAGCTGCTTGTTCACCCACGACACAGAAACTTACTTCCACCAGACGCCTCTAGACCTACACGTGCAGTTCGTCATTTCAACACACTCCAACCAATAAGAGCAAGAACTGACAGATATAAAAATAGTCCTATCCCAACCATTGTTAATATTATTAATAATGTGTAATAACGGTCTGTCACACCATATATACGCGCCCACCTTTAATAATATATGCATAAGTGTGTGTGCGTGTGTGTATTAGAATATAATTATGTATGTATTTGCTTGAGTTTGTTTATGTATATGTGTATATATGTATCTATGTATGTGCAGTATATGTGTATGTATGTGTGCGTATATGTGTATGTATGTATGCGTTATTAATGTATATATATATGTGTATAGTGTATACTGTTTGTGGTTCGAGCCCGGCTGAGAGTATCAGGTAGGATAAGAGAAGAGCATATATGCATGTAATGTGCATATATTTATGTATATGTATGTCTGTGTGTACATGCTGTCAATGGTTCGAGCCCGGTTGAGAATATAAGGTATATAATATATATATGTACTGTACGTGTATTTATATTTATATGATCATATGCACATATGTATGTAAATATACGTACATATGAGCGAGAACATATTGCTCACTAGCGCAACTTCTGATTATAAATCTATGCATAAGCATTATCTATTATTAAGTGTTCGCGTATCTTCATCTATGTATTTCCACCCTTAACCCGTTGAGACCCAGCGTCGCACGTGTTGCGTCGGCAGTCTTTGATCACCAACTCCCAGCGACGCATCACGTGCGTCCGACATCTAAAAAACACTTACGTGGCTCGTAAGGTAGGAAATGGCGGGAGAATAGGAGGGGGAGGTACCGTAGTGTGTGTAGGAGCCGGGCAAGTAGGTGTGAGCGGGCCGAGACAGCCGCGCGGCTGGTGGTGGTGGGCTTAGTGGGGATAGTTTACACCCCTAGTTCACCGCCACTTTGAACCTTCATTACTCCGGTCGTATGGGAGCTAGAGGCTTGAGATTTATGTGAGATACTCCTTAGGATGTATGCCGTACAATGCCATACTCAGTTTTTACCCTAGTGCTCCCGGGCGGGTGGTCATGCGGGGGAGACGAACTATTGAAACCCCCCCCCCCGCCCCCCAAATGACCGAAATGATTTTTTTTTTATTTTTGTGTTCATTTCTCACCATTCTCTTCCATTTTGGCTCAACAAATTTTGTTGAGGCTCCCCCCCCCCCAACCCCCCACCGGCCCACCCCCCCAAAAAAAAATGTCAGAGGTGATTTTTTTGTTTTTTTCCATTTCTCATCCTTGTCTTCCATTTTAGCAAACCAAATAAATAAGTGAAAATGGCTTGGGACTGGGGTGAACAAAATATTATAACTAGCCGGGGCTCAACGGGTTAACAATAGAACGCCCAGCTCTTCCATATTTCGCCTTCTGTCTCACACACACACACACACACACACACACACACACACCTACACTACCGAGGATTAACCTCCCATTGTAGTACCCGCACCCTCTTTACCTGACCTTACCAAAACAGTTTCTGTATGTATGTATGTTTGTGTGCATACGTGAGCGTTTGTGTATACGGACATGTGCACACTTACTGCATGTTCTTATGTTCCTATATATGTATGTATATGTATGTGCGCACGTACGTGTATATACGTATGTTCTGTATATGAGTAAGTAAATAAATGTGTATATGTACTGTATATCACTTACTCTCATGGTTATTTTATGATAATTTGTATTCTGCACATGCATCATTATTGTATTTATTTATTTTGTTTGTAAACTAAGCTTACCATCCTCATATCTGTACATCTCATGTTCATCCACTAAATTGTAAAATGTGTATTTTCAGCTCATGAGGCTGCCATTCTTTAATAAACCGTTTATTATTATTATTATTATTATTTACTTGCTCAAACTTCGCAATTAGGTTAGGCTAGGTTAGATTAGATTAGATTAGATTATATTATATAAGATTAGATTAGATTAGATTAGATATATACACAAACACACAGGCCATATGGAGCAGTGTGTGTGAGTTGCGAAGTTTGATCGAGTTACCCCTTCAAATCGTCTCGCGCAGCCATTCTCACCAATTGGTGCGAGAGTGAAGTACACTTAGTGAATATGCGTCCGGGATACAGGTGGGGTGTGTTACGATCCAGGTTCTCAAAGACACAGGGCTCTTCAACATTGGACTAGATAATGGCAAAATGCAACAACGGTAACACTAGATCCAACCCCTGCCTTAAACACTGGAAAACAAAACACCATTACCGCCCTGAGTCGTGCCTGGACAACGAGGTATCCTATGACTCGGTAACTGGTGCACACACACTAGGCTGACGCTCGATGAAACAGCCTATTCTCAAACAGTAAAAGATTACTCGATTAGGTTACACAAAGAAAAGATAGTTAACGTGATTAATTAACGTTACGGTAGATACTCAAATAACTGGCACTCCTGTATTAAAGAAAGTGCAATGCTAGTCCTGCAACATCAACTGGAAACTTCTGAAATAAGTCTGATGCTGGGAAGATGTTCGTAAAGAATCTTGAACAATTATAATGCAGAATACGGGTCACAATAAATACTAGGACATATAATAATAATAGGCAGGCGAATAATAAAGACAGCGCAAAGTTAGTAATGCTCGACAACTAAAGAAATGCTTCGTGACACAACGCAACAGCCTACTAGGGTTGTGCAACTCAACAACAACCTCGGCTCAAAAGTGCAGTGAATAATAATGCTGCATACATATAATAATGAGGCTTATCTCTAACCAGTGTCTGCTCAGTTAATAAAGTCTAGCTGGGGTATCAAGGCAGGGCAACAATGGGCGAGCATGCGGCTCGTAGCCTAACATTGTCCGAAGGTGGTATAATGAAGATTACGTTATATGACGGGGATGCTCTCTTGATAAATCTAGGTCTCTAGTACCTAGTTCTATCCTGGCGATCCCTCAGAAGTCAACACAAAGAGGCAGCACTATGTTGTGAGGGATAGGCTATGGCCCTCTCACACCACAGCGCTGTGCTCGCAAATTAAACCCACCCGAAGACAACTTAGGCTCCCACAATACCTGTCGATGTCGTGCAGGGCTTAGCTAACACTGCACACATCGGAGACAACGACACCGTAACCTTACCCCTAGTCTAGCTTTAGATAACCAAGCAGAATCACTCACCACCTTGCCAGGGAGACATATACTGGTCTACAACCTTCCCGAGAGAGGACACATACGGAAAAGTCCGTCTCTCAAAAACCTCAATAAAGCCTAATACCTCCTTAACCTAATACATGGAAATCTCTGAGAGCTTCGCGTACAATACGACTGGTCGACGGTGAACGTCTATGCTGAAACCAGAAGGGATGTTGAGTTTAATAAAGATTAGAGAATGAGAAAGGAGAAGTCGAGAGAGAGAAATAGTATGCAAAGTGGCGAGTATGGGGGACAGAATTGCAAAGGATGTAGGCGATACGCGTGTCAGGCAAGCTCTGAGCTGGTAAAGAACACGAGGCCGCGATGGGAAGGGACTAGTTGACCACCCGGCCGCCAACGCCGTCAGCGCCCAAGCGAGCCGCGTCATAGCTCACCCCGCTGCCAGGTGTACTCCCTCACCCTCTCTCGCTCGCCTCCCACACAAGCAACATTTATATTATAGCGAATATAAAATATAAGGCGCGGTCACAGACCAAAACAAAGACCATTTCTAGACTGTCTGTGGCAACACGACACTAATTACATAAAGCAGATCATTCTAGGACAACTGTAGCCCAGCCCCCTATCCTGGCGAGCGTTAGCGAGCTGCAATGCCCCAAGCAACCATTCTGCTAACGCCGGGAGGCGTCCCCCCCCAAGATATGGGACACTCAACCATGAGCCCATATCTGAACAGGCAGAATGTCGCTAGAATCTGCCACTCCTAACCACTCTGCCACTCATGGAATGCTAGCTCAGTCTCCTCAAAAAAAAATACAACAACATTTTTATATAAAAAAATCTTATCACCCTTCCCAAATATAATACATTAATTCATAACATTGTGCTCCCAGAGCGAGCTTTAAGAAGCACAGCCTACTGAGAGAAAATCATCTGCACTCAGCTACAATATTATCTTAAAATTAATTATTAAAAAGAAAGAGTTTTTATTTAATTTTTCATATTTTATTTTAATGTTGTTTTTGGCGGCTACTATAGATGTAGCCTAATTTTCTTCTAATCAAAGCCAACAACTCCTGCCCTGCGACCCTACGCTGATGCTACACACGCGAGCCAAGAAGCACCAGCGCAAAAATACACCGCGAGCCAAGACAGGAGGCTATACCAACATACTGTGGTAGCCTACCCCGGATCCTCCACCCGCGACAAACAGTCCGTAATCACATTCTCACAACTGGCAATATGGCGAATGTCTAAGTTGTACTCTTGCAACATGAGCGACCATCTGGTCAGCCTCATATTCCGGTTGTGGAATTGATTGAGGAATTTAAGCGGGTGGTGGTCGGTATACACTACCACGACTGGCCCATAGGCAGGAACATAGACCTCAAAGTGTCTGAGCGCTAACACGATTGCCAGCAGTTCCTTTTCAACAACCGAATAGTTTTTCTGTGCTGAATTAAATTTCTTTGAAAAGAAACTGACTGGATGCTCAAGACCTTCCTCGTCTGTCTGCAAAAGTACGGCACCAGCCCCTACTCCGCTGGCATCAGTCGCCAACTGAAATGGTCGTTCAAAGTCCGGGGCCCTGAGGATAGGGTGAGTGCATAAAAGGTGTTTAACTACTCGAAACGCCTGCTCACACTCAGGTGCCCAGCGGAACTTTTTATCTTTGGCTAGTAGATCTGTCAAAGGAGCTAACACAGTAGAATAGCCTCTTATAAAGCGGCGGTAATACCCAATCATGCCCAAAAATCTCATGATCTGCCGCTTGGTGGTCGGCCTGGGGAACAAGTCGATAGCCTGTATCTTCTGTTGGGGCGGGCTCACCTGCCCTAACCCAACCACAAACGCCAGATACTGCACCGTGGCTTGCACAAAGTCACACTTGCCCAGATTAACCACCAAGCCTGCTTTACTAAGTTGACTAAATAAGGCTTCTATGTGCTCACAGTGACTTTGGAAATCGTTGTCATAAATGATCACGTCATCAAGGTAGACAGTACAGTTTGGGATGTCTGCTACAATGTCGTTCATTAAGCTCTGGAAAGTGGCCGGTGCATTTTTCAGACCATATGGCATCACGTTGCAACGGTAAGTACTGCCATCCACCACAAACCCGCACACCTCTTTAGCCCGCTCAGACAGTGGTACTTGCCAGTAGCCTTTGACGAGGTCTACATTGGTCAAGTACCTTGCTTTCCCGATCTTATCCATACTGTCATCCACCCGGGGAAGAGGATATGCATTGGTGGGGGTCAACCCGTTCAACCGCCTAAAGTCAATGCAGAACCGAACTTTTCCATCAGGTTTGGGCTGCAGAGTGACAGGAGAAGTCCACCGTACTGCCCCCTTCTCGATCAAGCCTCACGCCAGCATATACTCCAGCTCATCCCTGAGCGCTGGGAGTTTAATGGGTGGCACCCGATAAGCTATCGACTTGAAGGGGGGGTGCTCTCCTACATCGACGTCATGCACCGCTTGAGTAGTGAGGCCTGGGTGCTCGGCAAATACAGTGGGGTATGAATCGAACAGGCGCTGCACTGCCACCTGCTGTTCCTCCGGCAGGTGCGCCAGAGCATCATGCGCACATTGGCTCGAATTCCCCGCCCACTGATCAGCCGAGACATGACAATCCCAGTTATCATCCACCGTATCATTGCTGCCCCCCTCTCCTTCTCCACCATGACCGCAGCAGGTCAACACAGGGACAGCTAGTGACTCAGGTGGGCGCCTCACATACTCCTTCAACAAATTAATGTGGCATAGTTGGTTACGCTTCTTCCGGTCTGGAGTGGCAACGAGGTAATCTAGATCGGAGATCTTTGACACCACCCGATAAGGCCCAGCGTACTTGGCAGCCAGAGGATGACCTGACAAAGGCAACAGGACCAACACCTCTTGACCTACCTGAAACTCCCGGAGTTTCGCCTTAGTATCGTACCTGTCCTTCATACGGGCCTGCGAACTCACCAAATTACGCCCGGCCAGCTCCAGACTTCTAAGCATTCTCTCTCTGCTCTCGAGGACGTATCTCAACATAGAACATGGCTTAGCGGTACCCTCCCAAATCTCCTTCACCATGTGGAGAGGGCCCCTCACCTGATGCCCGAAAACAAGCTCATTCGGACTGAAACCGAGACTCTCTCCAGATACTTCTCTTGCCGCGAACAAAACATACGGCAGACCAAGGTCCCAATCCTTTCCGTTCTCTGCGCAATAACATCGAAGCATGCTTTTCAGCGTGGCGTGCCACCTCTCCAACACCCCTTGACTCTCCGGGTGATACGCAGAAGAGATGACAGTGCTGATGCCATGCTGAATCATAGTTTTAACGAAGAGGAGGAAAACACATCCGGATCTGTGCCACCATAGGTATTAAGGTCTAGCAAATACCATTTCAGTTCAGCTGATTTGAATGCCATTGAATTGAGGTTGGGTCTAGGGAAACATGTCAATGGCAAAGACAATTCCAGATTACTCTGCTTATTAATGAACATATTAGAGAGAATGTTGGCCTTCGATAAATAATCAAAAGAGATGGAACCATCAGAATCACAAAGAGGAGGTATGGAAGAATCTATTCCAAATAAAGAGGACTTCAAAGCAGACCACCATTCATAAGGCTGTGTAGCTCCTGCCAGAACATCCTGAAGATGGGAGTTATATTCCCTCTCAGCAGCAGCGTAAACTCTCTGTGCAACTGCCCTTAGATCAACATAATTTTCCCAATGCAAGGGGGTTTGATTATGTCTCCATATACGATATGCAGCCTGAGTCATAAAATGCACGCTTGCAGTCATCATTAAACCATGCTTTATCCCTGATGCGAGACTTTAATGTTTTCGATGGAACTCTTTTGCGAAGGATATATATGTATATATATATAAAAAAAAAAATGTCTATGTTGATAGAAGCTTGAAGCAATTTAAGTCATAGGATGAGAAGAAGATGGATTCAGGGAGAGAGTTCCAGAGCTCAGCTGTTGAATAGAAGAAGGTTTGAGAGTATCATTCCACTCTTGGATTGGAGAGTTGCACAGAGTAGGGATGGGATTGTGTTGCAAGATGAGCGCTATGTACTCTACATAGAGGAGGTGGTATACACTGAGAGAGCTCTGAGGAACATTGATTATTGTAATAGCGGTAGAATAGCGAGAGAGATACAACATTGCGGCGAAGAGAGAGAGATTACATAGAGTTGGTGAGTGGGCGGGAGTTAATGATACGAAAGGCTTTCCTTTTTACTTTGTCTAGGAGTGCGGTGTAAGATGATCCTTCCCACACATGCAAACCATAATCGATACATGGACGCACTGTGCCCTTGTACAGAGCAAGAAGCTGTGAAGGGGTAAAGAACCCCCAGAGGCGGTTGTGCACACCCAGCTTCTGGGAAGCTGTTTTAGCAAGGGTGGTAATATGGTCTTTCCAAGTGAGATCATGAGAGAAAGAGATTCCTAGAATACTGAGAGAAGATGAAGGATTGATTTGTGTATTGTTGAAACATAAGGGATAGTCCTGTGGGAGTTCTTTACGGGTAGATAAACGGAGAAATTGAGTTTTGGAAGCATTGTAAGTAACAAGATTTTCTCTGCTCCAAATGGAAATGGTTGATAAGTCAGAATGTAATTGTTTTATGGCATTTTCGTGCAATTTTTTGAGTGCTTGCTTGTTGGGGGGTTCTGGAAAACTAATTGAATAGAGTAAGGTAGAGTCATCAGCATATGAAGGGATGGGACTGGAGGTACAGTTGAGAAGATCATTAATGAATATTAGAAAGAATTGGAGATAGGGCAGAACCCTGAGGAACACCAGAGTTGATAGATTGAGGAAGTGAACAATGGCCGTCCACAACTGCAACTATGGAATGGCCAGAAAGGAAATTCGAGATAAAGGCACAGATAGAAGGATAGGAACCGAAGGAGGGTAGTATAGAAATTAAAGATTTGTGCCAGACTCTATCAAAGGCCTTCGATATGTCTAGTGCAATAGAAAAGGTTTCACTGAAGTCCCGGAAGGAGGATGACCAAGAGTTAGTAAGATATGAAAGTAGATCCCCAGTAGAGCGACCCTTAAGGAATCCATACTGGTGATCTGAGAGTAGATTATGAGAAGATAAATGCTTAAGAAATTTAGAAGTAAGAACAGTTAAAAAAACTTTGAAGATGCAAGAGCTGAGAGCAACTGGACGATAGTTGGAGTGTTGAGAGCGGTCACCCTTCTTTGGGACAGGTTGAATGAGAGCAAACTTCCAGCAAGAAGGGAAGCCATTAGAGGAGAGACAGAGACGAAAGAGTTTGCCTAGGCAGGGAGTCAGCACGGAACCACAGTTTTTTTAGTACAAAAGGAACACCGTCCGAACCGTACGCCTTCTTAGTAATAAGCCCAGAGAGGGTAGAAAACACATCTTAACAAGAGATTTGGATATTAGGTATGAGTAAGTGAGAGGGGGATGGAGAGTGAGGAATAGCACTGGAATCATCCAAGGTGGAATTTCTAGCGAAAGTTTGGGCGAAGAGTTCAGCTTTGTCAGAGGAAGAAGTGACGGTGGTGCCGTCAGAGTGGAAAAGGGGAGGGAAAGACGAGGAAGAAAAATTGTTGGAGAGGTTTTTGGCTAGATGCCAGAAAGCTTGTGAAGATACCTTACCTTTGGATACCTTTGGATGTGTTCGCCGCTCCTCTAGCGGCACCAAGGAGCGCGACGCCCCTCGTTATGGGTGGTGATTTGGTGCAGTAGACTGTTTGAAGCGACAGCT
Organism: Paralithodes platypus; assembly: GCA_032716605.1. Taxonomy (NCBI): domain Eukaryota; kingdom Metazoa; phylum Arthropoda; class Malacostraca; order Decapoda; family Lithodidae; genus Paralithodes; species Paralithodes platypus. The sequence goes on along the minus strand of CM064511.1, from coordinate 13,033,287 downwards.
CGCTCCCTTGCGAGGATGGGCTCGTCTGGCACTTTTTGCAGTTCGACATCTAGGGCTCTCTTGAAGTTGTCTAACGAGATGTCCCTCATGTCTCTTACTCGCCGTGGGAGTTTGTTGAAGAGACGTGGGCCTCTGTGTGATAACCAGCCCTCTCGCAGAGAGCCCATAGCACCCCTGTTATTCATCCGGGGGATTTCGCATTCCCAGCCTCTCCTATCACTGAATTTCATGACTATCGGAGTATGTAGGTTTGGTACTAAACCCTCTGCGATTTTCCATGTGTATATTATTAGGTAACGTTCTCTTCTACGTTCCAGTGAGTACAGATTCAGTGCTCTTAAACGCTCCCAATAGTGTAGATGTTTTATCGAACTTATATGCGAAGTGAAATTTCTTTGTACACTCTCTACGTCATTTATTTCACCTGCTTTGTATGGGGATGTTAATACGCTACAGTATTCAAGCCGCGGTAGCACTAGAGATTTGAAGAGCGTTATCATAGGCAATTCACCGCGTGTTTTAAAAGTACGCAGAATCCAACCCGTTAGACATTTCGCAGCCGCCACTTTGACCTGGTTATGTACTTTGAAACCCATATTTTCAGACATTAATACCCCAAGGTCTTTCACACTGTCTTTCCGTTCTATTATGTGGTTAGATTCTGTTAAGTAATTTGTAATTTCTTTAACACCATTATTATCTCCGTACCGTATTAATTGGAATTTTTCCTCATTGAATTGCATGTTGTTTTCCCTGGTCCACTGGAACACTACATTCATGTCTTCCTGCAATCGGCCCGTGTCCTCTTGTGTGTTTACTATCTTACTTAATTTTGTGTCATCAGCAAAAGACGACACCGTACTGTGTCTGGTGTTGGTATCTATGTCGCAAATTAGTATGAGGAACAGAAGGGGCGCTAGCACTGTTCCTTGGGGCACTGAGCTTTTGACATCCGAAGGCTCAGAAGTGACTTGGTTTACTGCTACCGATTGTTTTCGGTTTACGAGGAAATTGTATATCCACCGTCCGATTTTCCCAGTTATACCTTTTGCTTTCAGTTTGTGGGCTATTATACCATGGTCACATTTATCAAATGCCTTAGCAAAATCGGTGTAAATGACATCCACGTTTTTCTTTTCTTCTAGCGCTTTAAGAATTTTGTCATAGTGTTCCAAAAGTTGTGAGAGACATGATCTTCCCGCTCTAAACCCATGTTGACCGGTGTTGTGTAGTTCATTTGCCTCCATGAATGTTGAAATTTTGCTTCGCAGGACTCGCTCGAAAACTTTAATGATGTGAGAGGTTAGAGCTACCGGGCGGTAGTTTTTTGGTAGTGCTTTACTCCCTCCTTTATGCAGTGGGGCAATTATTGCATTTTTCAAGCTATCTGGTATGTCACCAGTGTCTAGACTCCTTCTCCACATTATAGCCAGGGGTTTAGCTAGAGTTGGATAGTTCAGTGCAATTATTATTGATGAAAGAGTGTTTGGCAACTCGAAGAACAGATTTTGCTTGATTCTGGGCAGAAACATAGGAAGTAGAGATTCTTGAATTTGAAGGCGACGGTACCGTTTGAATGCTTCCTCCTTGTTGCGGACAGCAGTAGAACAAGCGTGAGTAAACCAAGATTTGTTATCATTAGACTGAGAGAAAGAAAATGGAATGTATGCCTCCATGCCCGAGAGGATAACCTCGGTAATGGGTTCAGCACTCTCCGAGGGTTCCCGGCCATGGAAACAAGAGTCATTCCATGGGAAATCAAAGAAGTACTGCCGGAGAGCCTCCCAGTCAGCAGCGCCAAGTTACCACAAGCGCCGCCGGCTTAGTGGATCGGGTGGCCGTACCGGAAAGATAGGACAGGTGACAGAGATAAGTTTATGGTCAGAGGAGCCCAAAGGAGAGGAAAGATTAATAGTATAAGCAGAAGGGTTAGAACTTAGAAATAAGTCAAGAATGTTGGGCCGATCTCTGAAGCGATCCGGGATACGGATGGGCTGCTGGACTAACTGTTCTAGGTTATTAAGGATAGAAAAGATGTAGGCTTGTTCACCAGGTTGGTCAGTGGAAAAAGAGGAAAGCCATTGGCGGTGGTGAACGTTGAAATATCCTAAAATGGAGATTTCTGCGAAAGGAGAGATGGATAGAAAGTGTTCCACTTTAGAAGTTAGATAGTCAAAGAATTTTGGATAGTCAGAATTAGGGGAGAGATAAACAGTGCAGAAATATTTAGTTTGAGAGTAACACGAAAACTTTAGCCAGAGAGTTGAGAATTCAGAAGAGTCAAAGTTGGGACCACGAGAGAAAGCAAGATTGTTGCGCACATATACACAATATCCACCTTTGGCTTGAAACTGAGGATAGAAATAGTAGGAGGATACAGAGAAAGGTTTGCTGTCAGTAGTCCTAGACACCTGAGTTTCGATGAGAAAGAGAAGACCATGGTTGGCAGATTAGAGGTGGTGTTCCACAGAGTGGAAGTTAGAGGAAAGGCCACGAATGTTGCAGAAATTGATAGTAAGAGTAGAAGGTAGTGGTCCAGAGCATTTTTGGGAGTCATTGCCAGGGGACAGATCAGTTGGGGCATTTCTGGCCGTCCCCCCCCCCCCCCCCCCTTGGGAACTCCGAGGCTGGTCGTGATCTAGGCATATAAATACAGTATATATATATATATATATATATATATATAAACACAGTATGGTTTACTGTATTATTTCCTGTACTGTATACTATTATCACATAGAGGTCAACTGCTGTTTGCCCTCCAAAGCACTTTCTCTACTTATCAATAGTTCAATACAGTATACCACTAACACATTGCATAAATACACTATCTTCTCAAAAACAAAATCAAATAATAATAATATATTATTATAAAATAACGCAAATAAGGAAGACGCCCACAAATAGAAAAATTAAAACTCCAGAGGAACAAGATGCAGAACAGACGGGAAGACAAGAACGGAAAGGAATAATTCAAACAAAAAGAATAATGATAGACAACAAAGGAAGCAGAGAAAGAACAAGCATCAGGCAATACATTCCAGACGCCCAGACCACCACCAGAAATACCAACGTCCAGAGGAAGGAAGATAAGAAGTTAGACGAGACGACAACATTAAAGCCTAAACAACAAAGAATTAACAATAAACCAAGAAGACAAGATGGCTACCACCAAGGAGAACGATTTTTTGGACAAATGGAAGGAATAACTAAACTAGAACCGAGAGGACAACCGCAGACGGGAAGTAGAAAGAAGCAAATAAACACAATGCCCCGCATCCCGAAACTACCCCACACCATCAAGAAAGAGAACGAGAAGAAGAACAAGGGCGAGCCAGAAAAGGAAGAAAGAATAACATTAACAACAACAAAATATGCCCGCAGAGTGATACCACGTGTACAGAACAATTCCCGGAACTTCACGAAGAATGCACACCACTACTTCCAGAATAATAATACTTCCACGCCCCCTACGAACATCAGATGAGATGCCCAGATTGCCGCCATTGTAACAGAACTTCCCTCAACACCCGGAAAGAATATTAATAGACCATCAGCCCCACAAGAAACTATTAAAAGAAAAATAATATTCAGCCAGGGAAAGAAGGATCACCATCACCAATATAGAAACAGGCACTTACGCCCTGCTTCCACCCAAAGGCCAAATCACCTGGCCACCAGCTTCTAAGGGGACCCTCCTAATCCCTTTAGATCCGCCCTGACTGACTTGTGACCTTTTGACCCCAGAACATCTACCCCGGGACATCTCAGCTAAAGTCGTCACTATCCCGACGAAAGCTGAACAGGGCAAACGATTCTAGGGCTTTTACAACACTGGCATGTTAGTGGTGATAGCTCTAGAATTACCCTCCCATTCAGTAGATTGAAGGCATGCCTAATATCTCAATAGGTCTGAGGAGTTATTTTCCCTATTAGGAAATCTTTGCTATTTACGTGTCATGATACAGTAATAACATCGAAGTCACTAATAGGCTGCACTTTAAATAATAGAAGTCTAAACTCGCGGACATGTCCCCACCTGACTTCTATAATTAAATCTGCAACTTTTACTACCGAAGGATATTTGGCATGCCATGGTCACTCGAATAGTAACAGGGCTTTGCGAGACACCTTAACCGGCACTCTGCATATAGACGTCCTTAGTACATTTATTTACCAACATGTTATTAGACAATTGAAATTAAAAGGTTTAAACACCGCGCCGAATTCTTTGAACCTCTTATAAAGGTCAATGGTAGTCGAGGTACATAATACTGGTCATGATTATATTATCTCCTAGCGTTAACCCGATATCTTGTCACTGTGTCATGACATAGGCATTATATTAAAGACCCTACACCAAGAGTACCTGAACAGAACTTCATGACTGGTTAATATAACGGTCAGGATAGTCGAGTATCCCTAGCTCCCCTGCTAAAAAATATACTCGCGTTTGTCCGATGAGGCCCAGTGTCATGATACTTAAGGAGCCTCATTCAAGAACTTATACCCATTAACCCATCTGTAAATTAAACAACTAATCCACACGACAGGCCAACCTGGACGGCCCAACGGAGACTCAGACGACTACAAGCTGTTACCTCAACTATTTTTTCCAAGTGTTAATTCTGGAGTTATAATAGAAATTCTGCATCAAGTCGATACCAGTGACGAGGTATCTAAAGTTAGAGTCCCAAGATATTGACTCTGCCTAACTTCCACCAGTGCGTAAGGTGTGCTACAAAGTTAGAGCCCCAATATATCGACTCTGCCTAACTTCCACCAGTGCATAAGGTGTACTACAAAGTTAGAGTCCCAAGATATCAACTCTGCCTAATTTCCACCAGTGCGTAAGGTGTGCTACAAATTTAGAGTCCCAAGATATCGACTTTGCCTAATTTCCACCAATGCGTAAGGTGCGTTATAAAGTTATTATTATTATTATTAAAATAGGGATTCGCACCAAGCCTAAAAAGGCACCAAAATAAACCGTGTGTAAAAAACATCGGAGTTGTTGTGGGGCTGGGCGTAATACGTAGTAGAGGATAAGAAGACTAGGAAACACTAGTTAAAGAAGCTGAAGGAGATGGGTATGGAGGAGAAACCGCACAAGATGTGGGAGGGAGAAAGTGGGGGACTCTCCAAGCATATCGACTAAGACAGGGGGGCGATTAAGGGAGTATATGAAGGGGAATGCTTGCCGTCGGGCATTGGAGAAACGCGGACAGTCTATCAGGAGATGCTGGACAGACATTGGAATATGGCAGCAAGGACAGAGCATGGGAACATCACAGGACATCAAACGACCATGCATGAGCCTGGTGTGGCCGAGCCGAAGACGGGCTAGAGCGGTCTCCCATCGACGATTGCGATGAGAGGAAGACTTCCAAGGTAGGACGGAAGGTTTGATAGAACGCAGTTTGACATCAGACACCCTCATGGAGGTCCACTCGTCATGCCAGCGCTGACGTAGTAATTGAGTAACATGTGGGAAGTAATCAGATGCAGGAATACGCCGTGGCACGAGTCGGTTAGAGGAAATAGCAGAGCGGGCGAGAAAATCAACTCGCTCATTGCCAGGCACTCCAACATGACTAGGGACCCAACAGAAAGACAGGGACTTTATTGAGTAGCGATGCGGAACAACCATTCCTGAATCCCCAGCACTAAGGGGTTAACAGCAGGAATAGACTGAATACTCTGTAGAGCACTAAGGGAGTCACTGAAAATTACAAAGGTATGCAGGTGCGAACAAAAAATAGTACGTAGGGCAAATAAAATAGCAAATAACTCGGCCGTAAAGACACTAGCACACGATAGGATATGACGTTGGAAGGTCTGGTCCGGGAAAACAACCGCAAACCCTGTACCGGCGGAGGTCTTGGAACCATCAGTGTACACTGGGACGGCTGAAGAGTGGTTCAGCATATGTTCCACAAACTGAGCATAAAGCAACTGTGGGGTTGAAAGGGCCTTGGAGGGGGGGAGGGCAGCTGTACAAACGGTAGGGTGAGGGAGTAGCCATGGGGGGAATTCTGACTGTCGGAGGGGTAGCACTGATGGAATGGGAAAAGAGAATGAGGCTAGTGAAGCAGAGACCCGACCGGGGAACGAAGTAGCAGTCGATGATGGGGCTAAGCTGGAAGCCATGGGAGGAAAACCAGCCGAACTGTGTTGCAGAAGGCGAAGATGATATCGAAGGGTCAGTTTATCCCGCCTGGATGATAGCGGCGGGACACCTGATTCTGCATAAAGGCTAATAACCGGAGTAGAGTGAAAAGCCCACAGCGACAAGCGCAGACCGTGATGGTGAAGGGAGTCTAGGCGCTTAAGGTTTGTATTTTTTAAGCGGAGGCATATACTTGGCAGCCATAAGTTACAAAGTTAGAGTCCCAAAATATTGACTCTACCTAATTATCATCAGCACATATTTATCTACTATAAAGTTAGAGTCTCAACACACTAAATGCTAATCCGTCAAGAACCGCGAATTTGGATAAAGCTCCACCAACACGACCCAAATTCAAAACCGCCAGGGATAACAACCGAGGACCGAGGACAGCCATGAATCTAAATGTAGATCCGACCAGAACCAAAAATTTGATTAAAGAACGTTCTGCGAGTTCTAAAACCGCAACTTTAAAGGTTTTCTATTCAAACGCTCATAGCATACGCAATACATTTTTCAGATTTAGAGGAACTAGTATTTACAGAAAATGATGATGTGATTGGCATAACAGAATCTTGGCTCAATACAGAAGATAGAGACTATTTAGCAGAGTATTCACTTTCCAGTTATGTAATGTTTGAGAGAAGCCGAATAAATCAAAATGGAGGTGGCGTTTTATTTTATATCAAAGAAAGTCTTAACCCGATCCTCTTGTCAAAACCTCAAATTGTGAACGTAGACACATCTTTTGTGCTAATAAAGAATAATAAAGGTACAAAAAAAATACTTGCATTAATATACAGACCTCCAGCTCAATCAGTGCAAGCTGATCGAGAAATTTATGAACAAATTGCAGATGTAAGTAACTCACAAAATTCCGTATTTTTTGGCGACTTTAATTTATCTGTGACCAAGTGGGTCGATACTCTTACTTCACACTCCGGACATGACTTGTATGCGAACTTGCAAGAGAGTTCACTCTATCAATTTGTTCGATCGCCGACCCGTGGTAATAACGTTCTTGACCTTGCACTTGCAACAAAAGAAGAATTAATAGAGAATTTGAATGTTGGTGATGAATTCAGTAACAGCGACCATCGTACAATAACTTTCACTTTAAAGATTACTAGTAACGAACCAAATAGCAGCATCGAAAAAGTCCCTAATTTCAAGAAAGCACACTTTCATAAACTTAGAGCTATGTTTAAAGAAACTGACTGGAGCTTTTTAATTAACAATAACGACATAAATACATCTTGGGAATTATTCGACACCACTTACCTAAAAGCAGTGCAGGACTGCATACCATCGAAGATACGGCGTACAGGCCATAATAATAAGCCCAAATGGTGGAATAAAGATATTTCATACTGTCTGCTTGCTAAAAAGTTTGCTAATGATAGATTAAAATCCTTACAAAATGACGTAGAACGGGTGAAATTTGTAGAGCTACGACGCAAAGCCAAAAAGTGAATTAAGCAAAGTAAAAAGACCCTGGAGTTACATGTTGTGAATCAAAGTAAAACAAACCCGAAAAATTCTATAGTTATATCAGAAAGAAAAAAGTAGTTACTTCAACTGTTGGACCGTTAGTCGATGAAAATGGATAATACACCAAAAACGAAGTACAAATTAGTAATGTCCTCAATACCTTCTTTGCATCAGTTTCTACAACGGAAGACCTCAGTGATATCCCTACACCATCGCCGATTCAGATTGATAATTCAGATGTTCTAAGCAATATCACCATTACAGAGAGAGAACTAACTATTGAATTGTTTAGATAAACTCAAGGTAAATAAAATGCCTGGACCTGATACAATCTCACCTAGAGTCCTAAAGGAAGCTAAGGATGAGCTCTCCAAACCACTGACATTGCTATTCAATAAATCCTTGCAGTCTGGAACTATGCCTGATCAGTGGAAGATAGCCAACGTAACACCGATATTAAAAAAAGGCACCAAATCCCTACCTAGTAACTATCGTCCCATTAGCATTACCTCAGCTGTATGTAAAATATTAGAAACACTCATAAGAGACAGACTCGTAAATCACTTAGAGGAAAATAACATACTTAAAGATACTCAACACGGCTTTCGTAAAACATGTTCCTGTTTAACAAACCTCTTAGACTTCTTCCATGATATCCTCAACCTCTACGAAGAGAGTAAAGCTGTAGATATTATATACCTTGATTTTCAAAAGGCCTTTGACAAAGTTCCCCACAAACGTTTACTGCTAAAACTATAAGCGCATGGAATACAAGATGGTGTGTTGAAATGGATAGAAAATTGGCACAGCGACAGAAAGCAAAGAGTAGTCATAAACGGTAAGGCATCTAAATGGACCAATGTAAGTAGCAGGGTACCCCAGGGATCGGTACTAGGACCAATTCTCCTTCTAATTTACATCAACGACATAGATGAGGGTCTCACCTGTACAATCTCAAAATTTGCTGACGATACAAAAATTGCAAATAGCGTACTCTCAAAAGATCAAGTTGACGATATGCAACACAATCTAGATAAGTTGTCATGTTGGGCCCAAATTTGGCAAATGAGTTTCAATGCGGATAAATGTAAAGTACTACATATCGGATACCTAAATGAGAAAGCAAACTATTTGATGAATGACACTCAGCTTAAGAATGTAAACAGAGAAACCGATCTAGGAGTAACAATATCGAGTAACCTAAAACCGAGTCAACAATGTTCAGAAGTTGTTAAGAAGGCAAACAAAATAATTGGCTTTATAGGCAGGTTATTTGAGCATAAATCCAAAGACGTTATCCTAACCCTTTACAATTCCTTAGTCCGCCCTCTTCTGGAATACTGCATTCAATCCTGGTGCCCTTATTACCAAAAAGATATAGACAGGCTAGAACGAGTTCAACGTAGAGTTACCAAAATGATACCTAGCCTTAGAGAATAAAATCTATTTCCTTTAACCCAGCGCAGATTAAGAGGCGAAGTAATTCAAGTGTTCAAAATCATAAAAGGCATCGACAATATGAACTGTAGTAAGTACTTCACTATCGACCAATCTAATTACTCGCGGTGAAACGGTTGCAAAATTATTGGTAAATCTTTTAACTCACACGAAGCTAAGAATTTCTCCTTCAACCGAGTTGTCAACTTATGGAATGGGCTTCCCCGAGATGTTAGAGACTGCAGCACCGTTGATTCATTTAAACTTCGCCTAGACAAATATCTCGCATCAAACCCGCGACTGACTGCGTTTGTAAATGAATATCTTTATTTTATCCTCCCCTCAGTTACTAACCCATCTGTCCCCTACTAACTTCCTAATCCTGCCACGGACATTAGTTCCAGGGCAGTAGTTCTCTTTCCAATGTTCCCTTACCCACTCTAAACCACTGTTTGGACACTTGATCCTCAGTGTTTTGGAGGACAAGCAACCTAGAAGGGTCACTAGACCTGTTGTTGCTTGATTTCCGTTGTACTCCTTTGTACTCTACCTAGATTATCACCAATGCGCTCGGTACTTTATGAAGTTAGAGTCCACTATATTTTGACTCCGTGTAAACCCTCATCCATTATGTGCTAAAAGTGTTATACAGAATATAAATAAACAAAATAGCACACAGTTATGCGACTCATCAGTGTTAATAATATGTCATTGTTGTATGGTGTACAAGAGGCTAAACCTGTTTGATATAACTGAGCTCCTTCTAGATCCTCGATCGTGCTAGGATAGTAAATTATGTTGTACACCATTATCATTTAATTCATATGTAACTATCTATGCAAGTATAAGTAAGAGTTAAAGCTAAATACAACTGTTCTTTACAATTATACTCGGGGTTATATACTGTATATCCTCTATTTGACTTCTATACATGTATTGTGTGACCTCCTAATTCCCCAGTCAGGTAGAACTCCCTATAACCAATATACAAACCTGGTAAAAACCCTGGTATAACAAAATAAATCAATAAATAAATACATAAATAAAGGCACACCAACAACCAGCCTCGGTGGAGTCCTCAAGGGGGGGGGGGTCACATTTTTGTTGTTGGACTATTCTATTACTTCTTTTTCTTATTTACATACTGTACAAGTACAACTCCTTGGCATTACTTCTTTCCTTTTTACATACTGTACAAGTACAACTCCTTGTCATTACTTTTATGGTTTGTTTTTCCTTTCCGTATGACTTAGTATTACATAATTCCAATATTAGTGTTTTGGAATTATGTCAATAATTTCCCCATGTGTTCTTGTAATAACATCAATTGTTCCTATGCTTTGGTATTACCGGTACGTGATTCACTTTTCCCATGTTTTAGTATACACACATATCCTTCCCCCATGTATGAGTAGAAGATCATTATTCTTTACTATGCATTCGTATATTTCCATTGTTCTAGTATCGTATTATTCCCTTGGCCTATCTTTTGGTAATATATACAAATGTCTGGCTTAGTCCGTGGGCCAGGGTTAACCTTTTCAGTACCGGTCCGTCCTTTAAGTTTTATTATGGCTACTATTAGACGATTATATTCAGGTGAAATAGGACCTCCAGCAATTAAGAGTCTTCGAAATATCACACTTAACCATTTTTACTACCACAGATTCGTTTTAAACTACACACAATCGTCTAAATATTGCTAGAATCAAATTAAAAAGCTGTCGCCGGTACAGTAGGGGTTAAATCGGTACCATCAGAGCGGGTTCTTAGCTACAAATATTTCTAGAATACATTATTTGTATTGTTGTGTCAATGTTATTTAGGTATGATATCCTTGGTTAATGAGTTCCCATATCACTGAGTAGCCGTTTATGGGAAATTATGTTCAACGTTTAAGGGAGGATGGTTGTTTTTTTTTTGCTTTTTTCTGGACCCCCTTTTCCTTCATGTTTAGCCCCATTAGTTTTCAGATTTTAAAACCTCTCATACCATGTCTTTGTCAATATTAGGATCTATTGTGCTATTTAGCTATAGAGTGATAGCGAGCTTGTAAATTTAGAAGGAACCGGCCTATGGCCAGGGAATTATTCAACCAAAAAATTTACAAATGTATCTCGAAGGTGGGCCTTGGGGTGTTATTATTTTTAAAGCTTGGCGGAGGTCTAGCGAGGAAACTAAACATTAATGAATAAATACCCTACCCACTCAACACCCTTGGATGGTACCGAATGATGTGGTTTTGAAGTCTGGTTCATCGCTTATTTCCTTGTTTTGATGTTGTGTCATTCACGTTTCCTAGGTTTGGGTGTTTTATTATTCCCCTTAACCCTTTGAGTACCAGCAACGTGTGTTATATTTTAGTCTAGCTATATTGAGACGCCATTATGCAGCTTGAGAAGAATCTGTGGTAATTAAAAGGATTGGTTGAGATTTTTTTTTTTTTTTTTTTTTTCTATGTGATTGAGGGAGGCAAAAGGCAGAACTGCCTATAGCGAGTCCCTCCCCCATAGTTGAAAGAGTGACAGGGCCAAAATCAAGGGACGTTTGAGCCAAAATGCCTGGACACACGGAGTTTGAAGCAATTTAAAACTAAGTCTTAGGAAGAGGGAAAGACTGATTCTGGGAGAGAGTTTCAGAGCTCAGCTGTTCAGTAGAAGAAAGACTGATAGTAACATTTCACTCTCGGGTTGGAGAGTTGCACAGAGTAGGGGTGGGATTGAGTTGCAAAACAGGTACCACGTGCCCTACGTAAAGGTGGTGGTATACACTGGGAAAGCTCTGAGGAACACTGATTATTATAGTAGCGATAGAATAGCGAGAGAGATGCAACATTGCGGCGGAGAGAGAGAGAGATTGCAGAGAGTTGGTGAGTGGACGGGAGTTAATGATACGAAAGGCCTTCCTTTCAACTTTGGCTAGGAGAGCGGTGTGAGAGGAACCTACCCACACATGTGAACAATACTCTATACAAGGACGCACTATGCCCCTGTACAGAGCAAGAAGCTGTGCAGGGGAAAAGAACCCCCTAAGGCGGTTGAGCACACCCAACTTCTGGGAGGCTACCCTAGCAAGACTGGTAATATGGTCCTTCCAACTGAGAGCAGAATAAAAAGAGACACCAAGAATATTGAGAGACGATGAAGGATTAATTCTTGTATTGTTGAAGAATAAGGGATAGTCCGCTGGGAGTTCCTTACGGGTAGATAGATGGAGAAATTGGGTTTTGGAAGCATTAAAGGTAACAAGGTTTTCTCTGCCCCAATTGGAGATAGTATTTAGATCATAATTTAAGAGTTCTATGGCTTCATTACGTTTGTCGTTGAGGGATTGCTGGCTGGGGCGTTCTGAAAAACGAATGGAGTAGTGTAAGGTTGAGTCGTCTGCGTATGAATGGATGGGAATTGAGGTACAGTTGAGGAGATCATAATTATATAAAAATTAGAAAGAGAATACGAGATAAAACAGAGCCCTGAGGAACACCAGAGTTTATAGGGTGAGGAAGTGAACAATGGCCGTCCACAACCGCGACTATGGAACCGCCGGAAAGGAAAAATTAGAGACAAAGGCACAGATGGAGGGATAGAAATCAAAGGAGGGTAGTTTAGAAATTAAAGATTTGTGCCAGACTCTATTGCAGGCTTTCGATATGTCTAGTGCAATAGAAAAAGTCTCACCGAAGTCCCGAAAGAAGGATGACCAAGAGTTAGTAAGATATGAAAGAAGATCACCGGCTCATGGGTTGAGATAAACATTAAATATGGAATGATAATCACCAAGCTGTACATAATTATCTTGCAAAATGCAATGGCACTGAAATAATAATTAACAATGGTATAAAGGATTTTGTGGATCGTCTATACCGGGCCTGTGACATCACACGAGTGTAAGTCCACCATCCAGTCTAGGCTAAGGATACTGGTGTGACGTCACTATGACGTCACAGGCCCGGTATAGACGATCCGCAAACTCCTTTATACCATTGTTAATAATTATTTCAGTGACATTGCATTTTACAAGATAATTATATGCAGGTTGGCGATTATTTGTCCATGTTTACCTCAACCCATGCGCCCCCACCTTTAAGGAAGCCATACTGGCGATCTGAGAGCAGATTATGAGAAGAGAAATGCTTAAGACATTTGGAAGCAAGAATAGTTTCAAAAACTTTAGAAAGACATGAGATGAGAGCAATTGGACGATAGTTGGAGGGTTGAGAGTGGTCACCCTTCTTTGGGACAGGTTGAATATGAGCAAACTTCCAGCATGAAGGGAAGACGTTAAAGGATAGACAGAGACGAAAGAGTTTGCCTAGGCAGGGAGTCAGCACGGAAGCACAGTTTTTGAGAGCAGGAGGAACACCGTCCGGACCGTACGCCTTATTAGTATTAAGCCCAGAGAGGGTAGAAAGTACATCTTTAGAAGAGATTAGGATATTAGGCATAAGTAAGAGAGAGGAGGGTGAAGAGGGAGGAATAGCACCGGAATCATCCAAGGTGGAGTTTCTAGCAAAAGTTTGAGCGAAGAGTTTAGCTTTGTCAGAGGAAGAAGTGATGGTTGTGCCATCAGAATGGGAAAGGGGAGGAAAAGACGAGGAAGAGAAAATTGTTGGAGAGGATTTTGGCTAGATGCCAGAAAGCTTGGGAAGAGCTAGAGTTGGATAGTTCAGTGCATTTATTTTTGATGAAAGAGTGTTTGGCAAGTCGAAGAACAGATTTGGCTTGTTTCCGGGCAGAAACATAGGAAGAATGAGAGTCTTGAGTTTTAAGGCGTCGGTACCGGTACCGTTTGAATGCTTCCTCCTTATTGCGGACAGCAGTAGAACAGGCGTGAGTAAACCAAGATTTTTTAGCATTAGTCTGAGAGAAAGAGAATGGAATGTATGCTTCCATGCCCGATAGGATTAGCTGGGTAATGCGTTCAGCACTCTCCCCGAGGGTCCCCGGCCACGGAAGCCTTATTATTGCTACAGGTCCTTCTTAAGCCGAATACAGTTGTTTAATAGTTGCCAGAATATAATGACAGGGACGTCGGAGGTACAGAAGGGGTTAACCATTTGTTAGTGTCATGTTAGTTATCTTTCCTATGTGTTGGTGCTATGTCCTTCTCCTTTCCTATTTCTTCGTAGTTTATCATTATTATTCCCCTTTCCCATATTAGTCTATTCGCTGTACTGTAAGTAGGCAATAAATCATAACCTCTAACCTCTGGAACTCAAAAACGACTAGTGTAATCAAGCTAATATTTTTACCATTTAGGAAGAGTCACTCAAGGAATAGATGTGGAAATCTACAGCCAATTTGCTTTAGCCCTTTTTGAGTTACAGAGGATAGAGTTCGTGATTGTTCGCCTCCTTACAGCGAGCAGACTATAGTATCATATCAGTCATCTTTCCTGTTTTTGTGCTATGTTATTCTCCTTTCCAATTTCTTCGTAGTTTATCATTCCCATTTCCTGTTTTTTCTTTGCTATATCACTCCCTATTCATTTGGTTTCTTCTCGTAATCTCCCTCATACGGTTCAGTAGCGACTGCTGTGATGATAGCGAAGTAGGTGATAGGGAGAATTGTGAGACATGTGTTCGAATGCCGCCATATTGGTGTCTGTGTTCGGTCAGGCTCTTGGTGTTGCACATTTGGCCAAATACGTACAGTACATGTCGGTTGTTATTGTGTGTCATTCGCTCTGTACGGTAAGAAACAAAATATCATATATTGTGTATTGGCAAGTATTTTTATTTTGAGTTAATTTATTAATGTATTTATTGTAGTCCAATATTTTAAGATACAATTTATTGTGCATCAAGGTGCCTGCTGAAGAGGTTGTCGTTAGCAGGCTCTTTGAGTCAAATCACATTTTGAACTTTGATCTGCAAGGGGTTTCATAAACTGTGTAAATATAAAAATAAAAGTAATTAACATCTTGATATTAATCTTAATTGCTATATTTGCTTAATGAAACATATTTAGTAAATAAAATAATAATAACCAAAGACAGAGTGACTGCACTTAAAGCATTTTTGTCTCAATATCCAATTCGATTCTGTCAAGTGGTGATTACCATTGTTTATGTAATATTACTTATGTGTGACACAATATTTAACTTCACTTACATTCCCGTATACATCACAGCATGAGAATAATGCCATGAACATGAAAGGCTTGAACATAATAATATATGAACTGGTTTAAGTACGCGGTGGTTTACAATATGGCAGGGAGTGTGAAGAGGGATGTGGCACTCTCCCTGCAGACAACTGGTGATGATAGGACACCCAGGGGCTCATCAATCATCTTTCTTGTCACCGAAATAGCAGACATCTTCTTATCTCTCTCCCTATCTGAACAAACTTTCTATTTTCACCTGGCTACCGTGTCAGCCAGTTATATCTCCACCTTTTTAGTCAGCGTTTCTTCTTAGCGGCTCGTTACCTCGCAATTATTGCTTCCAAATATATCTCCTTAGTTTTATGAAATATTATATCTCACTCTCTTATAAATACTGTTCGCCCATATGATACTCATTATCCAACTGGGAGGGATGGAGATGATATTCCCAAAAAACTTTTAACATTAATCTCCAGTGCAGGACCGGCTTATCTACAAGCGGCTGATTCAATTGTAATGCACCCTACCGCGATAGATCACTTCTGACTGGGAAGGTAGAATGTGGGATGATGTATCCACACGGAAGGTATTTGTTCTGCTGAATGCGCACTGTGTACGAGTCCGTGTATGACATTGAAAAGTATGAGTTGGAAAGTATGAGAAAAAATAGATAGGAATTAAGTATTCCTTCTTAGCCAGGATTCAATCCCTAGCTCAGCTGATCCAAGGATGAGTTTTAACACAACTAAATCAAGGGGTCCTGAATTTGAACTAATTCCATATATCAATAGTCATTAATTGTATCTATCCCTTGTACGAAATATCCTTTTTTTTCACACTGTTCCCTTCGTCATAATATATTTTCCTTTCTCGCGAATATGAACTATATAGAATATGCCAACACCGGAAAATCCAAAATGAATCTCGAAATCGGAAAATATACGAATAGATACCTTTTACTGGCGAGGTAATAATTTATGTATATACAATGATGAAAGTAATAACATTACACAGGATAATTCAAATTTGATGTTGGTATCTATCTATCTATCTATTGCCTGACGCCGTGATCCCCGAAGGGGTGGCCACGAACAAACTGCCCCCATGCACCTCTGTCCCCAGTCAGTCGACGCCCCTCCCACCAACCAGGACCGCCTTCGTTCATGTACTTCCTCACTCCATCCTTCCACCTCTCATTCGGTCTACCTCTCCCTCTCTGTCCCTCCACCTCGCTCTCGTACACCCTCTTAGTCATTCTCTCGCTTTCCATACGTTCCATATGGCCGAACCATCTCAAGTTGTTCCTTTGCACACTTTCCAGCACATCTACCTCCACACCACACCTCCTTCTTACTTCCTCATTAGTCTGTCTATCCCTCCATGTAACTCCGCACGCACTCCTTAAGTAATTAATTTCCACTGCTCTCACTCATGGTCTGAGTCTCTCAACCAACGTCCATGCTTCGCTTCCGTAAGTCAGTGTCGGGAGTACCACACTGTCATGCAAGGACTTCTTCACTTCCATACTGACCACCCTATTTCTTGTTACTGCTTTTAGCGTTCCTACAACCCTCTTCCCCTGTTGTACCCTCTCCCGCACTTCTTCATCCATAGTCCCATCTTTACTCAACACACTGCCCAGATACTTAAAAGAGTTGATGATCTCCATACCCTGACCGTTCAGCTTCACCTCACACTCTGTGACTTCACCCCTTTCGAAGACCATAACCTTGCTCTTCCCCGCATTTACCATCAAATTCCGTTTTTCGCACACTGTTCCAAACTCATTTACCATACCCTGCAACTCCCATTCATTATCACTCATCAGAACTGTATCATCCACAAACAGCAGTATAGGTAGCTTCCACTCAATTCCCTCCCTTTTCAGCGATACACCAACATCCACTGCTCTTGATAGTATTTCTTTCATGACTCCATCCATATAATACAGTAAACAACCATGGGGACATCACACACCCCTGTTTCAAACCAACATTCAGGTTAGTTACTAATTTGGAGCCCTGCCAATTGTGCCCCTACGATATTGATCAAGCAAATAGTTGCTCGACTTGCAATCTAACATGCACATTTTACATTAGATGGATCTGAAACGCATGAAAAGATTAACCCGTTGAGACCCAGCGTCGCACGTGTTGCGTCGGCAGTCTTTGATCACCAACTCCCAGCGATGCATCACGTGCGTCCGACATATAAAAAACACATACGTGGCTCGTAAGGTAGGAAATGGCGGGAGAATAGGAGGGGGCGGTACCGTAGTGTGTGGGGGAGCCGGGCCAGTAGGTGTGAGCGGGCCGAGACAGCCGCGCGGCTGGTGGTGGTGGGCTTAGTGGGGATAGTTTACACCCCTAGTTTACCGCCACTTTGAACCTTCATTACTCCGGTCGTATGGGAGCTAGAGGCTTGAGATTTATGTGAGATACTCCTTAGGATGTATGCCGTACAATGCCATACTCAGTTTTTACCCTAGTGCTCCTGGGCGGGTGGTCATGCGGGGGAGACGAACTATTGAAACCCCCCCCCCGCCCCCCAAATGACCGAAATGAGTTTTTTTTTATTTGTGTGTTCATTTCTCACCATTCTCTTCCATTTTGGCTCAACAAATTTTTTTGAAGCTCCCCCCCCCCCCCACCCCCCCTCCGGCCCCCCCCCCCCAAAAAAAAATGTCAGGTGATTTTTTTTTGTTTTTTTTTTCATTTCTCATCCTTGTCTTCCATTTTAGCAAACAAAAAAAATAAGTGAAAATGGCTTGGGACTGGGGTGAACAAAATATGATAACTAGCCGGGGCTCAACGGGTTAACAGTATATTTTGTGATCATAACCATTAGGTACCTAAAAGTAAATAATGTCATTTTGATGATATACAGGAGGGTAGGGGCATTGTGTGCATCCCCCCCCCCCATCCCTCCCCTTAAGATATGAAGAACAAATCGCAGTTATCAGTCTTGTCATAGCATTGATAGGTCAAACTTTTCCTATCACTTCAATGCTTAATTTATGAGTTTATACGGAGTATTCGGATAGGTATCGTTTCGCATCAACTCTTGCTGGAATAAAATATACAGTATATAGATATATATATATATATATATATATATATATATATATATATATATATATATATATGTATATATATATATATATCTTAAAAGAAGCCTTGATCTCCGAGGGGGTGTCCACGAGTATCTACTCCATGCACCTCAGTCCTGAGTCATCCGTTAGCCGGTGCCCCTCTTCCCACCCAACACCACGTACACTCCTATACATCCCAACTCCATCCCTTCACCTCACACTCGGTCTGTCTCTCCCTCACCTTACTTCCACCTTACTCTCATACATTCTTTTAGTCATTCTCTCACTCACCATATGCTCCACGTGACCGAACTACTTTAACCCTTATTTAGCGGGTGGTAAGGTATTTTACACTGTACCGCTCAGCGGGCATAATCCCGAAATATTCGCTCAATTTCACTCGCCCTAGCGCTGTTACTCTGGCTCCAATGCGAACGAAACGATCATTTTTGGAAAGAGCAACTCTTCGTCTCCCCATATAAGTCTATGAATGGATGTTATGAATGAGTGTGGAGGTGGGAAGAGGTGAGGAAGAGGAGGTACTTTTTGGTCTATTTCCCAGGCGCGTCGGTTGCGTTCGCTTCGGCCTGACTTCGGCCTCTCGCGCGTCTACTATTCCTTCGGTAATCGGTCTTATTTTTCTCTTATTTCTCCTTATTTCTGTATTCTCTGTATTATCTCTCTCTCTCTCTTTCTTTCTCTCTCTCACTCCTGTCTGTCTGTCTCTCTCTCTCTCTGGCTCGCTCGCTTTCCCTCTCTCGGGCTCCCTTTCTCTCTTCCTCATCCGTATATGTAATTCTCATTATTATTTTCTCTAACTAATCCCTCTATTTCATTTATTTGCTTGTAATATTTCTGTATTATATCTTTTTCACTCTTTCTTCAGTTCAGTTTCTGCATTCTCTCTCTCTCTCTCTCTCTCTCTCTCTCGCTTGCTTTGCAGGTTTTTGTTTTTGTTTTATATATAATATTATTTCACAACACATTTCCAAATCACCCTATGGGGTAGTGTTGAAGACTCATTTTTTGTTTGTGGTGTTCCCAGGAGGTGTTATCCACATGTGATTGAGGTAGGCAAAAGGCAGTTATGTGATTGAGGTAGGGAAAAGGCAGAACTGCCTATAGCGAGTGTATGAATGGGATTGAGGTAGACAAAAGGCAGAACTGCATATAGCGAGTGTATGAATGTGATTGAGGTAGACAAAAGGCAGAACTGCCTATAGCGAGTGTATGAATGTATGTATGAATGAATGACATGGATGTATGAGGTGGACCAAGAACCAGATGGATGGATGAAATTCGAAACTTTGATAGACGTATATATCACGGTATACGGTAGAAGTAATTCCTTACAATGTACCGTACATCGTGATATATACGCCTATCAAATGATTGCAATCAATATACGGTATATATATAAATATATATATATATATATATATATATATATATATATATATATATATATATATATATATATATATATATATATATACAGTTATATATATATATATATATATATATATATATATATATATATACTGTATATTGGTGTATATTGATTGCAATAATTTGATAGGCGTATATATCACGGTGTATATATATAGATATATATATATATATATAGATATATATATATATATATATATATATATACACCGTATATTGATGGCAATCATTTGATAGGCGTATATATCACGATGTACGGTACATTGTAAGGAATTACTTCTACCGTATACCGTGATATATACGTCTATCAAGTTTCGGGGAATCTCATCCATCCATCTGGTTCTTGGTCCACCTCATACATCCATGTCATTCATTCATACATACATTCATACATTCGCTATAGACAGTTCTGCCTTTTGTCTACCTCAATCACATTCATACACTCGCTATAGGCAGTTCTGCCTTTTGTCTACCTCAATCCCATTCATACACTCGCTATAGGCAGTTCTGCCTTTTCCCTACCTCAATCTCATAACTGCCTTTTGCCTACCTTACCGTAAGAAATTTACTGAACGCCTGCAAATAATACGCTAAAAAATGCTTCCAATCAAAATTTCAAACAATTTGAAGGTCACATGCAATTATATATGTATAGGTAGACCCAGAGAGGAAGAGACAAGAGAGAGAGAGAGAGAGTGTCGTGATAATAACAATGTTACATATGTATCGTATATATGAAAAAATAATATATACGGTAGGCCTACATATGTTCCCCACAATCATATAATGCCAAGCACAAATATTCAATCTTTCGTTGTTTGTATTACCGTAAGAAATTTACTGATCACCTGCAAATAATACGCTATAAAATGCTTGCAATCTCTCTATTTTCTCTAATCTCTCTCACGCCTCCTGTCTCTCTCTCTCTCTCTCTGGCTCGCTCGCTTTCCCTCTTCCTCATCCGTATTATGTATTTCTCATTATTATTTTCTCTAACTAATCCCTCTATTTCATTTATTTGCTTGTAATATTTCTGTATTATTATATTTGTTTCACTCTCTTTCTTCAGTTCAGTTTCTGTATTCTCTCTCTTTCTCTCTCTCTCTCTTCCTCATCCGTATATGTAATTCTCATTATTATTTTCTATAATCCCTTTCTTTATTTGCTTGTAAAAATGTCTGTATTATTATATCTTTTTCACTCTTTCTTCAGTTCAGTTTCTGCATTCTCTCTCTCTCTCTCTCTGTTTCGCTTGCTTTGCAGGAATTTTGTTTTTGTTTTATATATAATATATAATAATTTACTTATCATTACTTACTATATCGTATAAACAATAGTAGGTAGCCAACTTACCATAATACCGATACACCAAACCGATCCGCATGCGGTTATGTTTATCACCTGTTTACTAAAGTGCCACCATTATCGATTTTCTTCGAGCCGAATGGAGCGGGAGGGTTACCAATTGAAGTTAAATCCGCTAGCATATATTGTTAGATGTAAGACATGATAAATACCACTAGAAATATGAATTGGCAAAATCCATATAATATCACTTCGAAATTGTTCTGAAATTTCAAAACAAAACCGCTAGTGTAAGTCATTGTTGCTAGATCGAAGTAAAGGTCTCTAGATCTAGCGGAAGTCGCTATACGTATTGGCAGTACTGCACACTGCCGACTGCGATACGTTGTTGACATTGTTGTTGATGTTCCAGTGGAGGGATGAACAAAATATTTTCCTTGTCCAATAATAGCTATTTCATAGTCCCACAGGACTTATTTTGATATATTTATCAAATTTACTGAACGCCTGCAAATGATATGCTATCAAATGCTTGCAATCAAACTCTCAAGCACTTTCAATGTCACATGCAATTATACAAGTATATATAGGTAGACCCAGAGAGGATTAGACAGACAGAGAGAGAGTGTTGTGATAATATAACAATGTTACATATGTATCATATATATGACAAAATAATATATACGGTAGGCCTACATCTGTTCCCCACAATCATATAATGCCAAGCACAAATATTAAATTTTTCGTTGTTTGTATTACCGTAAGAAATGTACTGAACGCCTGCAAATAATACGCTATAAAATGCTTGCAATCAAACTTTCAAGCAATTACAAGGTCACATGCAATTATAAAAAGGTATATTGTAGACCACAATCTTCGCCAAGCTTCGTTGTTGCTTATATTATCGTGGGAAATGTACCGTATACCCTGGTTATCGTGAGAAATTTACCGAACGCCTGCAAATAATACGCTATAAAATGCAAAGGACATTTCTTGTAGAGTGCAATTTTGAGGACGTAATGTGCTCTGAGAGAGAGCGGAGCGGTGATTAGAGCATAATGTACCTCCTGACCGCTCGTCACAGCCGCCGTGGACCTACTACAGGGAATTATATAAGGAAATTACCGTAGTTTAGGGTTTTGCACTCGTGTTGCACGATCGTTGAAAGACAACCAATGATCGTAGAAGGATGTTCGGTGTCATTGGAAAGCTCAATTACGCCCTTTCAGGGATACATACTTGTATTACGCTCTGGGTCTTGTTTATGCATGAAAAAGCACTAAACAACCCATTTAGGGTAAAAAAAAAACCCCGCTGGGCGGCACAGGGAAATATACTCCACCACCCGCTCGTAAGGTGATAAATGCTTGCAATCAAACTTTCAAGCAATTATAATATAAATTGTACTTACCAACACCCACACCAGTATATCTTCGTCAGGAACGTCTTCAATATGGTCAACGGTCTGTCCACATCAACCTCAACATCAACCCACGCAAATTATGCTTGGGATGAAAGCCTATGATCGGGTTTTTCGTCTTCCGAGTCATCCACACTACCAAAACTCTCACCCAGACATTCGACGGTTTTCATCCAACAGCTTATTAGAAAGTTCTGAAGAGTTCAGCATGATATCTAGTTCCTGGGTGGTAAGCCGGGCGTGGTTAGTAGGGTGGCGCGACGCACTAGGGATGGCGGCCACCGAATCGAACACGGGCAAATCTTGACCTTCCATTATGGCTGCTTGAGGGTCACTGAGTCACGGTCACGCAGTGGGGATATGTGGGTGGGCCCTTGTAGTATACCGCCTGACCACCCGGTTCCGCTTTCCACCTAAATTAGGGTGGGAATACACCCACGGACTTAAGTCCGACCCCGCCATTTAGTCCAATTATCTCGTACCGGACTTAAGTCCGACCCCGCTAATAAAGGGTTAAGGAGAGTTGGTCCAATGTTATGGTCCCCTTTCTTCCTATCCTCATTAGTTTTGAGATTTTATACGTTTGCCCCATTAGTTTGTAGATTTTCGACCTTTCGCCTCATTTGTTTGTCAATTTTAAGACCTTGCGTGCCCTTTAGGAGTCGATTTTTTCCTGGCGAGCCATAGCGAGCCTGTAATTGTGGAGCAACCGACCTTCGGCCATGACATTTGTCTACCGAAAAACGTACAAACTAATCTCAAAGGGGGATCTAATGGATTTGTTTAAAGTTTGATGGAGGGCTAGGGTGGAAACTATAAAATAAATGAATATACGTATTATATACTTGTAGATTGCTCCCCCCAAAAAAAAAAACAAAAAAAAAAAAAACAAAAACAAAACACAAAATCTCTCCTTAGTATTCCTCTTCACCCTCTCCAGCACATCCACAGCCACACCCACATTGACCCCAAACTTTCTCATTCGTCTCTCAATTTCTCCATGTATTTCCACACGCACTTCTCAAGTAACTAATTTCAACCCCTCTCTTCATTAATGTCTATCCATGCTTCACTACCGTACTTCATTGTCGAGAATACCACACTATCATGCAGTGACTTCTTTACTTCCATGCTAACCACCCTATTCCTTGTCATTATTATTGCATTCCTACACGTCTCTTCCCCTGCTGTACCTGAGAATCATATCCAGTGAATACAACATGAACAGAATCATTACAATCAAAGTAAATGTGGCAAGTATGTTTTATATTATGTGGATACATTTGGAAAATATATGGGCAAATATCTAGAACTCGTATAGTTCCTCAGAGGTAAGAAAGCTTCACAATTATGAAACGTTCGAATATGTCAAACGTGTGTATTCCGAACGTGAGCCAGGTAGAGGAGATGAACATGTAATTGTCTGTTTGGTTTATCTCTCCTTTTCTAGCATCTCTACCAGTGAAAAGAGCTTATATCTGTTTACAATAAACAGACGCACTCCGCCTCAGCAGTCTATAATGCCTCCCCATCCAACACTAACATCATCCCCTCACCTCCAATATATTCTTTACTGCCTCCAATAACATAGTCTCATCCAATCCTCTTCTCACCTCCCCCATCCTCGCTATCAGAACGAAATCGATACCTGAATGCGGTGGAGCGTCTTATTAACGCCAAACTAATGGAGTGAAACGTCTTAAAATCTCCATATTAATGGAGTGAAATAGAGCAGGTACAAACAACCAGGCATGGCTTATGAATATTCTACCATATATCATACTGTACTGTACTTACAAAACTTATTGTGTTGGAATGTACGATTGAGCAAACAACTGAGTAGTGGAATAATTGTCTTCAAGATTGTATGATTAATTTGCTATTCATGTTAACAACATAATATATAATTCCTACTTCCTCATTCACTCAACAAATACAAATATCAAGTATGAATTACTTGCTCCCCTGCCCTGAAAGTTGCATGGATAACAAAAGTTGGGTTAACATTAATACATATATATATACATTTTGTATAACACAATTTTAATATATTTTGAATATATTTAGTAATATTACAGTCAATGATCTATGAAACTCATTAGAAGGTGTGTATTCATCCTCTCATGGCATCCACAAACATGTGATTATATAATTATGCTTATGCGGCTCAAAGTATAAGATAGAGGAATATAAAACTATAATGGCAAATGATACCCTTAGAAGTACAATGGCTGAATATACTATAATATTATAATAATGTTCATAATATTGTTCATGAGAAGTTCTACAGACACACACAATGTCGGTTGCCTGATCGCCACCAATCGTAAATTGATAGAAATATAAAAGATACACATTTGAATTTTAGGATAAAATTAGTCAATATTAATGTCGAAGTATAAGAATATCTGAGAGAAGAACAGAAACGCATGGAAGAAAATGGAAAGGAAAAGGGAAGGAAAATAGAGACAATAATTTGACTTGTGACTTCGGAAATATTTGGATGTCTACAGTGCTTGGAATACAAATTAATGGAAACGGTAGGAAAGGAAAAAATAGACAAGGGACTGAAAAGGTTTGAGAGAAGATGGAAAATAGCTAAAAGGTTCAAAGAACTTCATTCAAAATAGAATAGCTCAACATGTATATTCCATGACAAGAATAGCTCAACATGTATATATTCCATGACAAATAGAATAGCTCAACATGTATATATTCCATGACAAATAGAATAGCTCAACATGTATATTCCATGACAAATATAATAGCTCAACATGTATATATTCCATGACAAATAGAATAGCTCAACATGTATATTCCATGACAAATAGAATAGCTCAACATGTATATATTCCATGACAAATAGAATAGCTCAACATGTATATATTCCATGACAAATAGAATAGCTCACAGTATATATTCCATGACAAATAGAATAGCTCACATGTATATATTCCATGACAAATAGAATAGCTCAACATGTATATATTCCATGACAAATAGAATAGCTCAACATGTATATATTCCATGACAAATAGAATAGCTCAACATGTATATATTCCATGACAAATAGAATAGCTCAACATGTATATATTCCATGACAAATTTCCAAGGAACAGAGTCAGCGCACTGACATCATAGACTTGATATTAAACAGGGACAAACCAATACTGCAATTTTAATGATCATACAGTTCATTTGGTTTAGGAAAATATATACATGTCTGATAGAAATGAAAAGATGAATTGGAATAGAAAAAAACAAACAAAGCGAGAACATCTATCTGCCAGTATTTGAAATGTAATTCAGGGAAGAGAGAGAAATAAAAGGGGAGAAAGAGAAAGAGAATGAAACACATCTGACAGAATAAACAAATACCCATAGGGAATTATTTCCAGAACCATTTGTTCCTGTGCTGCTCTTGGTGTTCTCTTTTTCTTTTTTGTTCATTTTATTTCAGTAAATGTTAAAGTATTATTGTTAATAAGATAATGGTAATAACAAAGAAGACCTACAATATAAGGCACAGGAACAAAGCTTCATTATTTTCTGTGGCCACAACAATTGACTGGGTTTAATCAATGCAGAACTTAGCTTTGAATGGTGCCGTACTCTTAAACAGTACCGAGAATAAGAGTCAAATTTCTTATGCAAGGAAATGTCATATCCGGTTTTCAAAAGTGTATCTTGAGACGATAATGGTATAGTCACGGGATATAAGTAACTATATTCGAAAATGAATATTTCATAGGGTTCGTTCATGGACAGGAAAAGGAGCAGAACTGCGTAGTCTAACTTTGCTTTATTTTTCATATTTTTCGAAATTCGCTACTGTTACGAACTGGCACTCGCGTACACAAGGGCTCTCAATCAGGACTCGAATACGGCTCGCTGCCAGAACGGAAACACACGATCCCAACCCCTGAGTACAGCCAGCCGAACAAAAAACACCAATACTCTCCAGAGTTCAATCTGCTATAACGGGGTATACAAGAACTCGGTACTAGTGTTCAACAACAGACTAATAAAGAGACAGGAATTATCTAGTCTGGTCAACAATCAAACAATGAAGTAAGAAACAACAACATTAAAGAATAGTGTTGGCCGAAGCCGAAGTAATCCACCCTTGACTATGAACTTAAGAAGTCCACCACCCTCTACTTCGGATCGGCACTATTACGTTACGTTAATTAATAGTCCTTAAGCATCGAGCAAGGAATCTTCTGAAAAAAGTTAGATACTTCTCGGATGCTCGTAAGAAGTGCGTATCGGATTTTGAACAGTAATTCAATAAGCAAAAACACTGGCAATTAAATACTATTAAAGGCTTAAATTGGCATAAGAATAATTAAAAGAATATGCAATAGTAAATGGCAAACATTAAAAGGAAGTACTCCGCAAATGCAACGGCAATAGCCTACTCGGATTGTGCTCGTGGGCCACTAATCACTAAAGTAGCCAACAAACACATGAAATCAATAGTGCATAAACAATATCATACATAAGGAAAGCTTCAATACTATTCTGTATCTACTAATCGAGTAAAGTCTAGCTGGGGTACTGTGGGCAAAAGGTAGCAGTGACTGAGCAAAAACGGCTTGTAGCCTAGCGAAGTCCTCACGACTGTTTAATAGTATTACGTTAAAACTAACAAGTGCACTTTGAGAAATCCAGATCCCTTGTATCTGGTTTTCTCCCGGCTCCCTGGCAAAGTAAAAACAAACTGTTAATAAAATACAGGGTGGTTAGGCTCTTGCCCTTCACGCACTGTAAATTATAAACTCAACACAGTCAGCCGCGAAGACAACCTAGGCTTCGCTGAACCGAAACGAGTATGCAGGTTTATCTCTTAACCACTGCATCAAACAACAACTCGTAACACAGAAAAGCCTTACCCCAGTCTAGCATTACCTAGACTAGCAGAAAACAGGAATAATAATAATAACACACTGGGAAATGCATATACAAGTGCAACAAACATAAATCAATCCTATTCTAAGTCAACCCTTCCAAAATAGGCTATCTAATAGGCAAGTATCTCGTGAGAACTCAAGCGATAATACGTTGGCTGACTAGCTCTGCACCAACGGGACCATGGAAGTTAAACAGGGCAGGGAAAAGAGGAAATAAGAATGTAAGGTAGTAGAGAAAGTTCCCATCAGTCAGAAGAATATAAATAGTTAGCAAGGGAAATGAGAAGTCGCTCTGCCTAATGAGTTCTGATGAAAAAATGGCTAGACTTCCCTTTTATACCCGGCCCTCTAGTGAGCCCAACGTGAACTACTAAGGACCGCCCACTGACAACCATTACGTAATTTCTCTCTCTCCTCTGGGATACACAAAGGCCCCCCCCTAGCACTGAGGGAGGGAGGAGTGCTAGTGAGTTAGGCCTACCTCCTGCCTGGCGTACCCCCTGACACCTAACTGTGGCTGTTTCTCTTCCCATCATTACAAATAAGTTTTACACACAATACTTATAACTAATGATATAAAATAGAACTCGTTGACTCAGATGAAAACAAAATACATATTTATAATACTTATAGTACAACGGCTCACACGAACTAAGTTAGGAAACTCTACATAGACTACAGCCAAAGTTCCTGCCCTGACGATCCTAGCGAGAGTGGGGCATGACTAGGCGTTCTGTACAGCATGCTCACACGTGGACATGCGTCACACCTCCCCCAAGATTTTACTCGCTCAACCCTGAGCTAAAATCTGACAAACACAGAACCCCATCAAGCCCCCCACACCCAGCGACCGCATGGCACTAAAACAAAGCTGAGTTTATCACCAAAACACATCTTATTATAAAAAAAAAACAAAAATCACATTTTATAACTCCTCCCAACAATGGCAAAAAGACACAATATCATGCTCCCAGAGCGAGCTTACAGAAGCTCATCCGTTTGATAGTTCGTGGACTACTCAAACTCTATAGGCTATGACAGACTTATACGATTACCTATATCAAAAGAAAGAGTTTTTATATGATGTTTTATATTTTAATATGTTTTTTCCCGGCTGCACTATAAGGGCAGCCTATTTTCCTCCACTCAAACCCACACACCTGTGATAGCCTACGACTGATCATCAACCCTTGATAAACAATCCGCGATCACATTGTCACATCCAGCATTATGACGGATGTCCAGGTTATACTCCTGCAGCATCAAAGACCACCTGGTCAGTCTCATATTGCGATTGTGAAATTGATTCAGGAATCTCAAAGGGTGATGATCAGTGTAGATAACCACGACTGGGCCATAGGCTGGAACATACACCTCAAAGTGCCTGAGCGACAGCACAATCGCCAGTAATTCCTTTTCTATTGTAGAATAGTTCTTTTGTGCAGCATTGAACTTCTTAGAAAAGAAACTTACTGGGTGTTCCACACCTTCATTGTCTGTCTGTAGCAAGACGGCACCAGCCCCTACACCACTAGCATCTGTTGCCAGCTGAAAAGGCCTGTTAAAGTCTGGGGCCCTGAGTATCGGGTGAGTACATAGCAAATGTTTCACCAAAGTGAAAGCCTTTTCACACTCAGGTGCCCACAAAAACTTTTTGTCTTTAGATAACAAATCTGTGAGAGGTGCCAACACCGTTGAGTAACCTTTTATGAAGCGTCTGTAGTAGCCTATCATACCCAAGAATCTCATAACCTGCTTCTTGGTTGTTGGGTGCGGAAATTATTGATAGCCTGTACCTTGTTCTGAGGAGGGCACACCTGTCCCCTTCCCACTACAAACCCAAGGTACTGCACAGTGGCTTTTACGAAGTCACACTTTGCCAAAATTACTACCAGACCTGCTTCACTAAGTTTCCGGAACAAGGTCTCAAGGTGCTCACAATGGCTCAAAGTCGTCATCATAAATGATTACATCGTCCAAATATATGGTGCAATTTGGAATGTCCTTTACAATTTCATTCATCAGGTTCTGAAACGTTGCTGGTGCATTCTTAAGTCCGTAAGGCATAACATTGCACCGGTAGGTACTCCCGTCCACAACAAAACCACATACCTCTTTAGCACGCTCGGACAAAGGTACTTGCCAGTAACCTTTTACTAAATCTACTTTAGACAAAAAACGAGCATTACCAATTTTGTCAACACTATCATCAACCCGAGGAAGAGGATATGGGTTAGTTGAAGTCAAACCGTTTAACCTACGGAAATCAATACAAAAGCGTACCTTGCCATCTGGCTTAGGCTGCAGTGTTACGGGGGAAGTCCACTTAACTGTGCCTTTCTCTATCAACCCTCTACCGAGCATATACTCCAACTCATCCCTCAGAGCTGGTAGTTTTATGGGTGGCACACGGTACGGGATTGACTTAAAGTCCTTATGGTCACCCACTTCAACATCATGCATAGCCTGAGTAGTGAGGCCTGGGTGTTCAGCAAATACAGTGGGGTATGAACCGAACAACTTACAGATAGCATCAAACTGCGGCTCAGGCAAATGAGCTATAGCCTCGTCAGCCCTTAGGCTCGAGTTCCCCGCCCACTGATCCGCTGAAACATGTTGATCCCAGCTATCCTCCTCCGAAGCTTGACTGTCCCCCTCTCCTTTTCCACCACAGCCGCAACAAGCCAACACAGGGACAGTGAAAGGCTCAGAGGGGCGCCTCACATACTCTTTAATAAGGTTCACGTGACATAACTGGTTCTTTTTCCTCCTGTCTGGAGTGGCAACAAGGTAATCTAAGTCTGAAATTTTTTCTACAATTTTATAAGGTCCAGTGTACTTCGCAGAGAGGGGATTACTAACCAAAGGCAACAAAATTAACACCTCTTGTCCTACAGTGAACTTCCGGAGCCTCACTTTGAGATCATACCTGTCCTTCATCAAAGCTTGTGATTCTGTAAAATTTCTACCTGCCATCTCCAGACTCTTAAGCATGCGCTCACGGCTTTCAAGCACATACTTTAATAATGGACAAGGCTGCACAGTCCCCTCCCAAATTTCTTTCAGCATGTTAATGGGGCCCCTGACACGGTGTCCAAAAAATCAGCTCGTTTGGACTAAATCCCAGGCTCTCACCAGGTACCTCCCGAGCAGCAAACAGCACATAAGGCAATCCAAGATTCCAATCCATACCGTTGTCAGCACAATAACACCTGAGCCTGCTTTTAAGTGTAGCATGCCACCGCTCAAGCACCCCTTGACTCTCAGGGTGATACGCTGACGATACTACTGCTTGTATCCCATGCTGTTGCATTGTTTGCTTGAACATGTTGGAGGTGAAATTAGATCCCTGATCAGACTGAATCTCCTCCGGGTACCCGTACCTTGAGAAGTACCACAACAAGTTACTGACTACCGTCTTAGCCATTCCATTTTTCATAGGGTATGCATCGGGGTATCTAGTGGCAACATCCATTATGGTTAACAAAAATTTATTTCCAGCCTTAGTGGGAGGGAGTGGACCAACCATGTCAACAATAATTTTACTAAAGGGTGGCCCAATCACAGGAATAGGGTGTAACGGAGCCTTAGGAATAACTTGATTCGGTTTCCCGACACGTTGACAAATATCACATGAGTTTATCCATGACTGCACATGAGACTTCATCCCCGGCCACCAAAACAATTTCCCCAAAACCGCCACCGTTTCTTGCTCACCCCAACATGTCCTGATAATCGAGAGAAGAAGGAGAGTCCAACCTAAGCAAAACTTTCCCTGAGACATGCCCATCTGGCACGACCAGCTGGTCAACTGTACCTTGATCCGCCCTCCATGTTCCTTTTAGGATCTTGATACGGTGTGGTATAACAATTCCATTAAAGCCAAAAAAAATCTCCTGCCTTTGAATCCCTATATCTTTTCGAACTCCACAGCCCCATTGGTACACTTGTAAAAAACCTCTGGATCCTCTAATTGCAACTTTCGAATGTCTGTGGGGGAGCCAAATGTTTAACTGGCTTGGTCAACAACTCATGACCTCCCCCAACATCCAACTTGGGCTACTCCCTCCGGTTCGCTCGCGGGTAACGGTGCTTGCTCTATGAGTCTCTCATGCCTCCTCCATACTTTACTCAACTCAACTGTTTAGGCACTGGAGTTACAAACAGGACTCGGTCAAAGGTCCTGCATATTGGGTCGTTTTGGGAGAGCCACTGGTTCTAAACTTTTTCAAAATTTTCCAACTCAAGCTTTAGCTTCTCCTGTTAATTCCCTTCCTACGCATGTTCTGGGGCCCGGGAAATAGGCATGTGATACCTTATCAATGCTTGGGAACGAGTTACCACACATGCCATCTCTGTTGGTGGTGCCACCGCCCATACCCCCCCTAACTAACACTCTTGTTCCTCCTCTAACTCACGTCGGCAGGCCTCTCGGCAAAGACTAAGGGTGCGAACGTTCTAAAGTAGGCACCGCCAAAGTCGTTGCCGAGAAGAAGTTGTCGACGCCCTCCACTGGGCATTTCTCAACGATCCACAACATCTTAAGTCACGTATTCACACCATCACTTTCAGCTCCACACGAACCAACGGGTATGACCTGGCGCTTTAATACACTGAACACCACAACCACCCGAGCCGCATTCATTGGGTCGCCCCGTGAAAATTCTTTCAAAAGTGTCTGTGAAGCTCCAGTAGCACGCAAAAATTCCACTCCTTAGCTTGGACAACCCGCCCACATTACGTACCTACGGTCCTCTATGGGTTGAAAAAGGACATCACGGACAGGGGGACGAGCCTTCGGGTCTTTATACATAGCCTGTGAACCATGCCTCTGACGTGGCAAAACTACCCCTGCGGGAAATCCAGACGAACATTTCCGAGCCACACCTATGCTGCGCAACCAAAGACACGGCTGCTGCAGCTGGCGGCTTACTAGGACAAGATTTTGCATAATTGCCCCTTTCTTTCTACAATGAAGTTAAACATTACCACTTCCCCTATCGGCTTCTCTTATGATAAGGGGCGGGGGGCGGAGTTCTGACCCTTCTGTAATGGGACAGCTGTATGTCTTGTGGTTCAGTCTTGGTATCCTTGGCTTTTGTAAACTGAGGTTTATATCTATAGTGATTAGTGATTGTCCGGAGCTCGAGGGGTTTTGAGTATCGGCCCCTTGGGACGCTGCATCACTACGCTGTACAGATTTCACGCTCCCACTGATTACGCGACAACACCTGAGGTCAGCCTCCAGTGGTGTTTGGCAGGCTTTTGGCTCGAAGTCCTTGATTTGGCCCCCTGTCCACTCTTATCAACTAATGGGGGAGGCCCTCGCTATAGGCAGTTATGCCTTTTGCTCCCTCAATCAATAGAAAAAAAAAAAAAAACAAAAAAAAAAAAAGCCCTCCAGTGTGTGTGTCCATTGGCATTTTGGCTTCGAACGTCCCTGGGATTTGGCACTGTCACTATTTCAACTAGGGGGAGGCAAGCGATATAGGGCAAGTATGCCTTTTGCCTCCCTCAATCACATAGAAAAAAAAAAAAAAACAAAAAAAAAAAAAAAGACCATACTCAGCTGCCTCTTGAAGAGTTTCTGGGTTCTTTTCTTTAATAGTTTTAAGTCAGTCATTTCTGCCACACGTACACTTTATAAAACTGCTCGAGCAGAAACAGCTCAGTCAAACTGTTCTGCCGTCTCAAGCTTATCAGAACAGTGTCCAGTTTGTTAAAGTGCATTCTTTTAAGTCACCCGGGGCATGTTCAAGAAAGGTCGCCTCCCTGTGAGCCCTCTTTGTAACACCCCGAAACTTCAATCGATATTGTTTCCGGTTGCAACTCGTATGCCCGTCGCTAGCGACAGCTCTCTTCAATTCTGGGTAGTGGAATTGCAAGACTCTAAAGGCAGTGCATCCATAAGGCCTTCAGACCCTTAACCGTAAGTCTTGAGGAGGACTAGAGCTGACACTTCTCTTCAGGGCCAATTATGCTCCCTACACTGTCTTCTCAAAACGATTAAAAAATTCTGTGACTTCAAGTGTCACTAACATACCGGCACCAATTTGACTAATTGGGCAACAAGGACTGTTTCATCTTACTTGGCCCTCACGGCCCATCCGAGTCCCCTGGCGACTCTGCACGAGTCTTATCTAAATTTAATTTAGCACCAATATTTCTCCGAGTCGTACATCAGACTCAGCCTCATGCTGCCTCCTAACCTCAACTCGTCATACCCCTCGTCCTCATCCTCCTCCTGGTCCATCCTCCTGCTTCCTAGTCTCAGTCTTTCCTGGGCTTTTTTTTTCCTTTAGCCTCAATCTTAGCAAGCTCAACGTCTAAAATACCATATCTGGAGACAGGCAGGAAGAGGGAGCTGCCACTACTGAAGGAGGGGGCGGCAAACAAATACTGGGGGAAAAACCCACCACGATGCACCAACGAGGGCACTCCAATCTGCCAATTCTCATCCCTCTGTGGGAGTAAGTTGCTAACCTCCTGGTAACTGAGTGGACGGCACTGTGGAGAGTCGAGTGAGAGGGGATCTGGGGGCAGGAACCCCACCCAAACGCCCTCTCCTCCGAAACCCCATGTCGCCCACCACAACACCCAAGAAATCAGCTCACCCTTGAGGACATAACCGGCTACATTGGAAAGGACCAAAACCTTGGCTATCAGGTCGCAAAGCCCACAAACATCCACCTCAGTCAGCCTCTCCTCCGTCACGTGGTACCGCTTACTCACAAAAAAAACTCTAGCATCCTCCTCCCTGGTTACTAACGGCACACCTTCAAATGACATCTCTCGCTCATCGTCAGTGCTAATGCACGACATACTGAAGTCCACAAAAAAAATCTCGAGACAAAAGTGTTAAACTTCCTATGCAAGCACTAATTACTAAATTAACTGGAGTCTCTTAAATGCTTTACTAATTGCCATACAAAAAAAATATTCTTCAATATGCATGCTAAAATACAAACAAACAAATGTTGTACAACTCTGCAAAAATGTATACGGTTCACAAAATCCTAAGCAAGGTCGCCATTTTTACGAACTGGCACTCGGGTACACAAGGGCTCTCAATCAGGACTCGAATACGGCTCGCTGCCACAACGGAAACACACGATCCCAACCCCTGAGTACTGCCAGCCGAACAAAAAACACCAATACCCTCCAGAGTTCAATCTGCTATAACGGGGTATACAAGAACTCGGTACTAGTGTTCAACAACAGACTAATAAAGAGACAGGAATTATCTAGTCTGGTCAACAATCAAACAATGAAGTAAGAAACAACAACATCCAAAGAATAGTGTTGGCCGAAGCCGAAGTAATCCACCCTTGACTATGAACTTAAGAAGTCCACCACCCTCTACTTCGGATCGGCCTATTACGTTACGTTAATTAATAGTCCTTAAGCATCGAGCAAGGAATCTTCTGAAAAAAGTTAGATGCTTCTCGGATGCTCGTAAGGAGTACGTATCGGATTTTGAACAGTAAATCAATAAGCAAAAAACACTGGCAATTAAATACTATTAAAGGCTTAAATTGGCATAAGAATAATTAAAAGAATATGCAATAGTAAATGGCAAACATTAAAAGGAAGTACTCCGCAAATGCAACGGCAATAGCCTACTCGATTGTGCTCGTGGTCCACTAATCACTAAAGTAGCCAAGCTTGCAACACATGAAATCAATAGTGCATAAACAATATCATACATAAGGAAAGCTTCAATACTATTCTGTATCTACTAATCGAGTAAAGTCTAGCTGGGGTACTGTGGGCAAAAGGTAGCAGTGACTGAGCAAAAACGGCTTGTAGCCTAGCGAAGTCCTCACGACTGTTTAAAGTATTACGTTAAAACTAACAAGTGCACTTTGAGAAATCCTGATCCCTTGTATCTGGTTTTCTCCCGGCTCCTTGACAAAGTAAAAACAAACTGTTAATAAAATACAGGGTGGTTAGGCTCTTGCCCTCACGCACTGTAAATTATAAACTCAACACAGTCAGCCGCGAAGACAACCTAGGCTTCACTGAACCGAAACGAGTATGCAGGTTTATCGCTTAAACACTGCATCAAACAACAACTCGTAACACAGAAAAGCCTTACCCCAGTATAGCATTACCTAGACCAGCAGAAAACAGGAATAATAATAATAACACACAGGGAAATGCATATACAAGTGCAACAAACATAAATCAATCTATTCTAAGTCAACCCTTCCAAAATAGGCTATCTAATAGGCAAGTATCTTGTGAGAACTCAAGCGATAATACGTTGGCTGACTAGCTCTGCACCAACGGGACCATGGAAGTTAAACAGGGCAGGGAAAAGAGGAAATAAGAATGTAAGGTAGTAGAGAAAGTTCCCATCAGTCAGAAGAATATAAATAGTTAGCAAGGGAAATGAGAAGTCGCTCTGCCTAATGAGTTCTGATGAAAAAATGGCTAGACTTCCCTTTTTATACCCGGCCCTCTAGTGAGCCCAACGTGAACTACTAAGGGACGACCACTGACAACCATTACGTAATTTCTCTCTCTCCTCTGGGATACACAAAGGCTCCCCCTAGCACTGAGGGAGGGAGGAGTGCTAGTGAGTTAGGCCTACCTCCAGCCTGGCGTACCCACTGACACCTAACTGTGGCTGTTTCTCTTCCCATCATTACAAATAAGTTTTACACACATACTTATAACTAATGATATAAAATAGAACTCGTTGACTCAGATGAAAACAAAATACATATTCATAATACTTATAGTACAACAGCTCACACGAACTAAGTTAGGAAACTCTACATAGACTACAGCCAAGATCCTGCCCTGACGATCCTAGCGAGAGTGGGGCATGACTAGGCGTTCTGTACAGCATGCTCACACGTGGACATGCGTCACAGGCGGGTTTTAGGAAGGGAAGAGGACATATATAGATCAGATTGTTTGCCCTGAAATGTGTTGTGGAGAACATAATCTGGAGCAGGGACATAAGTTGTATGCTGTCTTTATGGACTTGGAAATATGCCTATGACAGAGTTGGATGTAGAGGATATGTGAAAAGTACTGAGAATATACGGAGCTAGAAGGCAAGCTTGCACTGGAAAGCAGTGAATAGCATGTATGCAGGGTCGTTGCCATAAGTGGTAGCGTGTCAGTACCTGTGGGTTTTTTTTTTTTTTTTTTTTTTTTTTTTTTTTATTTAAACTGCACGCAGAATGAGATAGAGCGAGTTCTTTGATCTGGAATGTTGGGTTAAAAGAAGGCAATTGGGTGTGTGATGTACCTATGGTTTGTTCAATCATATATATACCGAGGAATACAAGGAAAAACAGCAGTGGATGTTGGTGTACCTCTGATAAGGGAAGAGAATCAAGTGCGACTGTTGCCTGTACTGCATGTTTGCTGATGCTCAACTTCTGATGAGCGATAATGAATGGGAGTTGCAGTGGTTGGTAAAATATGTTTTGGAAACAGTGTGTGAAATATGGAATCTGAAAGTGGTAAATGCAGGGGAAGAGCAAGGTTAATGTCTTTTGAAAGGGATTCAGCCACAAATGTGAGGTGAGGTATAACGGTCAGGCTATGGAGAATGTCAGCTCATTTAAGTAGGGTTTGGGCAGTGTGTTGAGTAAAGATGGGAGTATAATGATGAAGAAGTTGCCAGTAGAGGGTGCAACAGGGGACGAGGGTTGTAGGAACCGCTGAAAGCAGTACACAGAAAATAGGTTGGTCAGCATGAAAGTAATTAAGTCCCTGCATGACAATGTGGGTAATCCCAACATCGACTAATGGGGAGCGAAGCCATGGACGTTGGTGAAGAGACTCAAAAAAAAAAAAACCAACGAGTGAGGAGGGGAAGAAATGAGGTTTCCTGAGAAGTGCTGTGAGGAGTTACATGGAGGGATAGACACATGAATGAGGAAGTACTGAGAGGCTGTTTGGTGTCACTGGTGTGGATGTAGATTGTGCTGGAAAATGTTGTGAACAGGACCACCCTTGAGAATGGTTCGGCCATATGAAACGTAATAGAGAGCGACCTGAGAGACGCACCTAAGAGAGTGTACAAGAGTGAGGTGGAAGGACAGAGAGGGAAATTTAGACCGAGTGAGAGGTGACGAATGGAGTTAAGAAGTATATGAGTGAAGGCGGTGCTTGGATGGAGGAAGGAAGGTGGCGTCGCGCTTGACTGGGGACGTTTCATTCGTGTCCACCCCTTCGGGGATGCATGGCATCACTGGCAATAGATAGTATATATAATTTTTATTATATGGTATGCGATCATAGTGCAGTTGGGTCTTGAGTATGTTGTACATGATTAGATTGATATCCAGTTATTAACTTCAATGGATTTTAATCGTAGTCATGTACTCGGTCTTTAAACTGTCTTGGTGGTATAATGGTTACAGCGTTGGTATATTTCTCTATGTGGTTGGTTGGGTTCGAATTCCCAGAGGAACAATATGTTTTCATTAAGTTCTTTCTTTGGGGGGAACGATTTTAGTTAATTAATATAAAGAATTATATCCACCTATATAGTCTGTTATGAACTATGTGCAGTCATCTAGCTAATATCGTTGGAAATATTATGCAACCCAAGATGCCATTGCTCATGCCATGTGGCTCGCGGTCTAAACACATTGGTAATATAAATATAACATGATAATAATATTGATTCATAGTACATATGGGATGTTTTGCGATATATTGCACAAACAAACTCACTTGGTCTCGTGTTCCCGATTTCGACTCCTCTGAATGCTCACCTTTATGGCTCAAACTTTGCCTGTCATTCTCCTACTAAATATTTCTGTGCTGTCTAACTTTCCCCTACACTCTACCAACTTACCAAAATTCTTTGACTATCTAATCTCTAGTGGAACAACCATTCTATCCCTTTCTCCTTTCTTCAGAAATCTCCATCTTAGGAGATGTGCAGATTTTCAACGTTCACCCACCAGCCAATGGCTCTCCTCTCACACTACCGGGGGGTGGTGATCCACCTGGGTTGATCAGCCTATTTGTTTTCTATCCTAAATGACCTAGAGCAGTAGTTCAGCAACCCCACCCGTATCCCGGATCGCATCGTGAGATCGGCCCAACATTCTTGAGCTTGTTTCTAACTTCTAAAAAACCCTTCTTCTTATACTGTCGATCTTTTCCCTCTCCTTTGGGGTTGTCTTCTCCTCCCGGACCATAAACTTATCTCTGTCACCTGTCCTGCATCTCTCCAGTACGGCCACCCGATCCTTCTAGCCGGCGGCGCTTGTGGCACTTTGGCGCTTGCCGACGGGGAGGCTCTCCAGCAGTATTTCTTTGATTTCCCATTGGAATTATTTCTGCTTCTGTGGCCGAGGACCCTCGGAGAGTGCTGAACACATTACCGATGGTAATCCTATCGGGCATGGAAGCCATCACATTCCATTCTCTTTCTCTCAGACTAATGCTTAAAAAAATCTTGGTTTACTCACGCACTGCTTCTACTGCTGTCCGCAATAAGGAGGAAGCATTCAAACGGTACCGACGCCTTAAAACTCAAGACTCTTTCCTATGTTTTCTCCCCTGGAATCAAGCCAAATTTGTTCTTCGACTTGCCAAACACTCTTGTCATCAATAATAAATGCACTGAACTATCCAACTCTAGCTCTTCCTACAAGCGTTTCCTGGCATCCTAGCTAAAAACCTCTCCAACAATTTCTCTTCTCGTCTTTCACTCCCCTTTCCCACTCTGATGGCACCACCATCACTTCTTCCTCTGACAAAAGCTAAAACCCCCTCTTCACTCAAACATTTGCTAGAAACTCGCACCTTGGATGATTCTGGTGCTATTCCTCCCTCTCTGCCCTCCTCTCTCTTAATTATGACCTAACTATTCCTAATCTCTTCTAAAGATGTACTTTCTACCCTCATCTGGGCTTAACACTAATAAGGCGTATGGGTCCGGACGGTGTTTCCTCCTGTTGTTCTCAAAAAACTGGGGCTTCCGTTCTGACTCCCTGCCTAGGCAAAACTCTTTCGTCTCTGTCGATCCTCTAACGTCTTCCCTTCATGCTGGAAGTTTGCTCATATTCAACCTGTCCCCTAAGAAGGGTGATCCGCTCTAAACCCTAGAACCTATCGTCCAACTATGCTTGCTCCTCGCTTGTCTAGTTCTAAGGGTTTTTGAAACTATTCTTGCTTCCAAATTTCTTAAGCATTTCTCTTCTCATAATCTGCTCCAGATCGCCAGTATGGCTTCCTTAAGGGTCGCTCTACTGGTGAATTCCTGTTTTCTTTCATATCTTACTAACTCTTGGTCATACCAACTTTCGGGGACTTCGGTGAGATTTTTTTCTATTGCAACTAGACATATCGAAAGCCTTCGATAGAGTCCTGAGCATAAATCTTTAATTTCTAAACTACCCTCCTTCGGTTTCTATCCCTCCATCTGTGCCTTTGTCTCTAATTTTCCTTTCGGCCGTTCCATAGCTGCGGTTTGTGGACGGCCATTGTTCACTTCCTCACCCTATAAACTCCGGTGTTCCTCAGGGTCGCTGTCCTATCGTCCTATTCTCTTTCTAATTTTTATAAATGATCTCCTTAACTGTACCTTAATTCCCCTCCATTCATACGCAGACCACTCAACCTTACACTACTCCATTAGTTTTTCAGAACTCCCAGCCAGCAATCCCTCAAGGACAAACGTAATGAAGCCAGTAGAACCTTTTAAATTCTGATCTAAATACTATTTCCAATTGGGGCAGAGAAACCTTGTTAACTTTAATGCTTCCAAAACCCAATTTCTCCATCTATCTACCCGTCAGGATTCTCCTCAGCGGGACGATCCCTTATTCTTCAACAATCCCAATCCAACCCTTCATCTTCTCCCTCAATAATTCTTGGTGTCCTCTTTTTCTTCTGCTCTCATTTGGAAGGACCATATTACCAGTCTTGCTAAGGCAGCCTCCTAGAAGCTGGGTGTGCTCAACCGCCTTAGGGGGTTCTTTTCCCCTGCACCGCTTCTTGCCCTGTACAGGGGCATAGTGCGCCCTTGTATTGAGTATTGTTCACATGTTTGGGGAGGTTTCTCTCACACCGCTCTCCTAGACAAAGTTGAAAGGAAGGCCTTTCGTATCATTAAGTCCCATCCCCTCACCAACTCTCTGCAATCTCTCTCTCTCCGCTGCAATGTTGCATCTCTCTCGCTATTCTATCGCTACTATAATAATCAGTGTTCCTCAGAGCTATCCCAGTGCATACCACCTCCTTTACATAGAGCACGTGGTACCCATCTTTCAACTCAATCCCACCCCTACTCTGTGCAACTCTCCAACCCAAGAGTGAAATGTTACTCTCAAACTTTCTTCTACTCAACAGCTGAACTCTGGAACTCTCTCCCAGAATCAGTCTTTCCCTCTTCCTATGACTTAAATTGCTTCAAACTCCGTGTGTCCAGGCATTTTGGCTCGAACGTCCCTTGATTTTGGCCCTGTCACTCTTTCAACTATGGGGGAGGCACTCGCTATAGGCAGTTCTGCCTTTTGCCTCCCTCAATAAAATAGAAAAAAAATATATAAACAAAAAAAATAATATCATTATTAAGTAAATAATGTTTGTTTAATGAGACAAATAGTTATTATGCAATTTTGACTATTGGTAATGACGAAATTAAAACCCATAGTGGATGTAAATGTTTATATGTCCATTGAAAAGTTTGATGGTGATTGGATTATATGTAATATAATGCTGGAGAATTGACTGGAAACAATAAGCCCAACTTACATTATAAAAAAACCTGTTGGTTCACATTTATCTGTTCATTCCTGCCAACATTAGTTACATCTCAACACAATGCATAAATATAGAAATCTACACTCCCATCTACCTACAAAAATATACTAATATGAATTCTTCTTCTCTCTCTCTCTCTCTCTCTCTCTCTGTGTATGTGTATATGTATGTATGTACTGTATGTGTATATGTGTGTATATGGATGTATATGTATATATACTGTATTATATGCATGTATGTGTATATACTGTATGTATGTATGTGTGTGTATGTATGTATGTACACTGTACAGTATGTATACATATGTATGTGTATGTTTGTATATAATTATGTATGTATATGTATATCTATATATATATATATATATATATATATATATATATATATATATATATATATATATATATATATAGTGTGTAAGGCCAGACTGCCTAGTAAGGACCTTGAGGTCTGTGTGGTCTGTGTATCTATGTAGCTCTCTCTCTCTCTCTCTCGATATTGGTCTGTTAATTAAGTGTGATCTCCAAGTTTGCAGACGACATAAAGCTTGGAATGAATGTGAAGGACCCAAAAGGTATTGCAAAGCTCAGGATGGATCTCAACAGAGACATGGTAGATGCCTTTAAACTTGGAAAAGTGCAAGGTGATGCTTATCAGCCAAGCAAACCCCAAGTCAGGCTACTCGCTATTGGAAATGCCTCTGGGAGAGACTAACTTGGAGAAGGATTTGTGTGTTCTGATTAGCAGTGACCTAAAATGTCCATGAAGTGCATTGAAGCAGAGGAGAAAGCTCAGAGATTATTTGGCTATATTAAGAGGCAATTTATGTATAACAATAAGGAAATAGTTCTAACACTTTACAACGCTCTCATATGGCCTCTCCTGGAGTAGGCTGTTCAATTCTGGTCTCCAGTACACAGGAAAGATATAGAGCGACTGGAACGAGTTCAAGCTAGGGCTACAAAGCATATTTCCACCAATTAAAAGACTGAGCTATGAGACCGGTTGTAGAGCTCCTGATCTATTTGTATTGGGGACACGCAGACTATGAGGTCAGCTCATTGAAATATTTAAAATACTTGATGGGTTTGACAATGTGAATTATAGCAAAATGTTTAGCCTCAATTTGAATACTACACTATTTGGCTGGAAGTTGGAATTGAAAAGGTTCATACTAGTACTTGTGGACACTTTTTCACTTATAAGATCTGATCTACCTGGAACAAATTTCCCTCCGAAGTTGAAAACAGTTCTTCAATAGAGCAGTTCAAGAAGAGAGTAGATAGTATTTTGCACACTCTGTAATGAGTGTACTCTACTAAACAGTATCTCCTTTCACTTCGAATATCTCCCCGGAATGGACAGCAAGCGCTCCGAAATACTAAATATCCCTTGTAAACTCTCTGTAACACACACTCTCTCTCTCTCTCTCTCTCTCTCTTTCAGACTCACTCACACATTCATAAGAACATAAGAACATAAGAAAATGGGAGTCTGCAGAAAGCCGATTGGCCTAAGCAAGGCAGATCCCTGTCCCACACAACCCCAATTACAAAGCCCAATTATAGGCTCAACACTCTAATACGAGGATCATCTTACCAACACGGTTAGAGATTAACACAGGATTACGGGGTCTGCAGAGCGCTGATTGGCCCAACCCTGCTGATCCCCCTTCACACCCAACCCTTCTCGTCCATATGCTTATCCAATTTTATCTTAAAGCTCCCTATCGTTTTTAATCCCACTATAGCACTTGGTAGTCCATTCCACCCATCTACAACTCTGTTACCAAACCAATATTTGCCTATATCTTTTCTGAAACGAAATTTATCTAATTTGAAACCATTGGTACGAGTTCTTTCGCTATCACTGAGCTTTAGTACATATGTCATGTCCCCTTTGTTAATCCCACTAACCCACTTGAACACCTCTATCATATCCCCTCTAACTCTGCGTCTCTCTAACGAATGTAAGCCTAATTTCTTCAACCTTTCTTTATACGGAAGATTTCTAATATTATGGATAATTTTTGTCATTCTACGTTGTACTCTCCAATGAATCTATGTCCATTCTGTAATAAGGACACCAAAATTGAACAGCATAATCCATATGGGGTCTCACTAATGACAAGTAAAGTTTTAAGACAATATCAGCAGTTCTGTTACTCACACTCCTAGAGATGAACCCGAGAATCCTGTTTGCCTTGTTTCGAACGCTTATACACTGTTGTCTAGGCTTCAAATCATTGCTAACAAACACACCTAGATCTTTCTCACAATTCGAGTTTTCTAATTCCATATTAGCTAGTTTATATTTAACATTTGTATGCATCTTCCCTATCTTTAATACCTTGCATTTGTCAATGTTACACTTCATCTGCCAATTTACTGACCATTCGTGTAAGGTATCTAGATCCCTTTGGAGGCACTCTATATCTCTATCTGAATCAATTGTTCTCCCCATTTTGGTATCGTCTGCAAATTTGCTTATCCTACTAATTATACCTAAATCAAGGTAATTTATGTATATAACAAACAACAGAGGACCTAATACAGATCCCTGGGGGACACCACTTTTGACTGCTCCCCATTCTGACTTCGTACCATTTATGCTGACTATCTGCTTCCTACCAATTAGCCATGACCTAATCCATCCCAACAACGCCCCACCTATTCCATGCGCCTCAACCTTTCTCATCAATCTCTCATGGGGGACTCTGTCGAAAGCTTTACTGAAATCTAAATATATTATATCATATGACTTGTCATTATCTACTGCTTCATATACCTCTGAGAAAAAACTAAGCAAATTAGTAAGGCAAGAACGTCCCTGAGTGAATCCATGCTGAGAAGAATTTATTAAATTAAATGTATCATCTTCTAAGTGGTTTCTAATTTTACTAGCAATAATTGACTCTAGTAGCTTTCCTATGATTGATGTAAGACTAATGGGACGGTAATTGGATGCTATTGATTTGTCACCTTTTTTTGAAGATCGGAACTACGTTTGCAAGCTTCCAAGCTTCTGGAACTATATTGTCTCCGATGACTTGTTAAATGAAAATGTTAATGGGTACTTAACTCATCCCTACATTCTTTTTAATACTCTAGCATATACCTCATCAGGACCAGGCGATTTATGAGGTTTCAGTCTGTCCAATTTCCTTAAGCACATCATTTCTACTTATAGTAACCGTACTTAACCTATTTTCTATACTATTGCTATATCCCTTACGGACTTCTGGAAAACTGTGCCAAATTTTCATTAGTGAAAACGGAAAGAAATTGACTATTTAATGTACTGCACATTTCTAAATCATTTTCTGTCATTTCTCCTATCAAGTTTTAAGGGGACTAATTACATCTCTAACCTTGGATTTATATAGTTGGTAAAAAGCTTTAGGATTATTTTTTGAGTCATTGGCAACCTTAATTTCATAATTTCTTTTTTCTTTCCTAATATTTTACCTGTCTTGATAGATTCTGATAGTAAGCAAGTAGGTGAATTTCGCCTTTCCTAATTTTTCTATATATTCCTCTCTTTTG
This sequence comes from Paralithodes platypus, assembly GCA_032716605.1. Classification (NCBI taxonomy): domain Eukaryota; kingdom Metazoa; phylum Arthropoda; class Malacostraca; order Decapoda; family Lithodidae; genus Paralithodes; species Paralithodes platypus. The sequence goes on along the minus strand of CM064511.1, from coordinate 12,988,611 downwards.
TCCTAGAAGATCTAATAGTCTATTATTCATCCATTTGGGTTATTTCTGTGTTGATCTAAATTTTCTTTTGGGGATGTATTTATTTTGTGCATTGAATACTGACTCGATAAAATTATCGTATGTATCTACCAAGGTTTGATGTCTCTTCCTGACTTAAGATGACAGGTGCCTGAGAAGGGGTACACTCATTTGGACACCTGGATCGACTTAATTTTTGACCATAGGGTCAGCTAATAGGGCTATTCTTAACCCACCATAATTGGCTTTTCTGAAGTCGGGTATTAATGTTGCTATTCTCTCTGGTATTACCTTTCCATTGTATATTAAAATACACAGAATTGTGGTCACTATTTCCTAGGTGGTCCCCTATCTCTACATTATTTACCATATGTTCATTGTTACTGAAAAGTAAATCGAGAATATTATTACCTCTAGTCGGCGTATCTATGAATTGAAATAAAAAACTATCTTGTACTACCTCTATAAACTCCTCAGAATCAGAGTCTCCTATTTGATGCTGCCAATCTATATTCGGAAAATTAAAATCCCCCATAATGCACCCATTGCTAAACCTTGATGCCATTTTAATTTCCTCCCATAATGACATTCCGTCATTTCTACTCATATTTGGCGGTCTATACATAACTCCAATAACTATGGTCTCACTACCTTCGTTAACCTCTACCCAAACAATTTCATTATCGTTATTTAGTCTAATACCTGATTTAATACATCTTTTTAATGTACTCCTGACAAACACTGCTATACCGCCACCCCTCTTACTTGTTCGGTCATATTTAAACAAACTATATCCCGGTATATCAAATTCTTCTAAAAAATGCCTGGTTTCTGTATTAATTCACGTTTCAGTTAGCGCTATTATGTCTATATTTTCTTTGCTATATATATGGGATATATGGGATATATATTTTCTTTGCTATATATATGGGATATATGGGATATATATTTTATCCCAATAACTTTGTGAAGTCTGGCTATGTATTTTAGATAATTTGATATGCTTAGGCCTTTGTGTGTAATATATACGGTAGTATTTGATTTGTATTTGTGTAAAGAGATATACAAAGGAGTAAAGGATAGCTTTGAGAGTACCGTAGCAGTTTGGTTGGTGGATATATTTTAGTGTTAATCATTCAACAAGAAAACAAGGTACTGGTAGTATGATTCCTCGGTGAAGTAGTGTTATACCTCCTAACCATGACATGTGTTACTTTACATAATAATACTTCTTAATGTTAGCTTGCCATAATAAACACAACTATTAGGCCTGCAGTGGCCACTGTGTTGAATGCTGGCCTTATGAGGGGTCCTTTTTATGCTAAGTATAATTACCAAGCTGTTACGCAGAACACAATTATTTTATTAACATCCAGTATTCGATAAATGGATATCAATCGTGGTCATGTGCTGTATTTATAAGTGTCTTGATGGTGTAATGGTTAGAGCATGTATGATCTGTAAGTGATATCCTGGGTTCGAATCCTGGGGAAATCACATGCTTTCATTAATTTCATTTCGGGTGTTATTGGTGGTAAGAACGATGTTAGAATAATATGCATACATACTGTATTGTCGGCCTACTTGTTAATTATTGAAAGTCTAACGACATATAGCCTTAACTGGTAACCTTGACTCTTGTGTACATACAGTAGATCATTCTTGGATGACCTCATCATTGAGAAACCAGATATAGCCTACGTACCTAACTATGTGAATAATTAGCCAGTCAGATTAAGACTGATTAAGAAAATAGGTTACCGTAACTTAACCTTTAATCTTTATCTAAACCTATTATGTCTAGTGGAATTCCACAAAACCTTGTTTTGGAAGCTAACAAACGTTTTATTGTTTTTAGTTGTTCTTTAGGTGATACTTATTGAATATCAACCGGGTGCAATGATGGCACCTTTGGGGATATTGTTTTATTTTCAAAATTCAAAATGGCCACCAGCGGTATCTAGCAAAATACATTTGTTATCATAACCTTCCTCCTAGTTGACATAAAGACTTGATTTTAGTGTCAAAATATATGTTTTTAAGGCCATAGAATACCATGATATATGTTTTCACTGTGTATTTTTGTATTATACATGAAATCTGAGAATTGAATGCTCTCTGATAGGTAGAATCACTGTACTTTTCATTACTATCATCTTTCTGAATTCTTACAGTAGTAACCATATTTGGGGTAACACAGTCCTGTGACACTAATGAATCTAGAACACTTGGCCAGCATTGTATTCATCATCATCATCCGCTTCTTCAATTCTTACAGCTGTAATTAAATTTGGGTTAACGCAGTCCTCATCTCCCCGACAAGCACAGAAGGACTGAGCACGATATCCGGGCATTTAGAGCAGCTACACCGCACACTAGAGCAGGGAGTTGCCAGTAGCACACCCACATTTGATTACCTTTAACACTCAATGAGCGGCTAGGTCGGTAAATTCTACTACCTGCCAAGCGGGTGGTTTTACCCCTAAGCGAGCTTATGTCCGTGCTCTTTTTCATGCATAAACAAGAGCCAGAGCGTAATACAATTATGTATCCCTGAAAGGGCGTTAATTGAGCTTTCCAATGACACCTGAACCATCCTTCTACGATCACTGGTTGCCCTGCCACGACGGTGCACCCGAAGGGCAAAATCGCTACAATGCGGCCATTCCGTTCCATAATTACGTGTGTAGCGAGGGAGGGAGGGTGGATGGTGTGTGTAGTATATGTCAGTAGGCCCACGGCAATCGCGGCGAGCGGTCATGAGGCAACCTACGCTCCTCCCGTCGCTCGTCTCTCTCTCAGAGCCAATATTGTGCCAAAATTGCACACAGACTTAAGACGGGCCCCGCCACATAGTCCTTTCTTAGCCATACGGACTTAAGTCGGGCCCCGCTACGAATGGGTTAACACATCAGGTGGAGCTGGAGACACATCTGATGGTAATGCAACTGGTTCTAGCTTCTGTGTTGCACCATTTATTGACCATCCATAGTGGACTGGGTTTATGTCTGGAGGGTCACTTTGAAGTGCATTCCTTCATATTGCTGCCTGGAAATGTGCCCTGTGCACATGTTCGTTGAAAGCTTCAGTAGTTGAAGGAAGAATCATCAATTTAGGTGCTGAATTCAGCTTCTGGTTGGCCGTTTTCTTTAACCAAACCTGGTAGCGAACTGCCGTCATGTCCGATTCTCCAGTTATGCCATAGCAGGATGCAATGAATGTGGTGTATTGGGCTACTACTTCGACCATGTTTTCACTGAGCACTCCAAGCTTTGTGAGCGTCTTTCCAATTTTAAGCATTTTTAATACAGTTCCTTTACCCAAACCATGGAGGCAAGAGACTGTGTCACATCCTGATAGTACATGTGCAGGAAAATGTTATCCACTATGTTAGAATTGTTCTCTGCTGTGGCCTTGATGTTGCAACTCTTGCGGGATGGGCCTGTACCAACCATCACCAAGTCACAGGTCAGCTTCTCACTCTTGTAGTAATGTACAAATAGGACAAAAACAGTGAATCAAACATCTATATTAGCCAAACTAGCTAATGTTACAGGCAAACATACTAAATAATAGAATGTTTAAAACCCTCTGGGCAAAAAAACAAAATGAAATAACCTCTCACGTTTTCATTGACAACAAATGAAAACTTCTACGGAATTGAAACATATATTTCAACTCTAGAAACTCTGTCAAGCTTAAGAATAAAGATTACTCAACTGAACACCATTGTACAGTAAGCTAACTCGTTATAAAACATGGATAACACGTGACTAAAAAAAATCCTGCGTGTAGTATTTAATTCTAAATATTTTATGATACTTCTATGGGGATAATTCGACAGTCATCATTTAGAAGTTCGTATACTTTATTTAACAGACTTCCTAGCTACCCTAATATTAGGTTCTTGGTTCGGGCCGAGATGAGTTCAAGACACAGATTGAATATTACGTCGATTCATGCTAGGTTCTACTTTGGACCCCTAAAGTTCCCGTTACTCCCTAACTGAATCCCCGCTATTCAGGTATTGACTCAAGTCGGCTTCGATCCTATGACGACCCGTTATTAGTGATTAATCCTAATAATTAAGTCAAAACCCTGCTGTGTCTTTTATTTAGACCAGGGCCTAATGAACCATATGCTCTTTGCCTACCTAAAACAAAAGTTATATTCGTTCATCTACTCTTTAGGTTTTCCCACGTTTAACTGAGCCTTTTCCCAATACCAAGGCTAAATATAGAATCTATCTCCTCAATACATAGAATCTATCTATTCCTCTGACACAACCGTCGTTACTACACAAGTACCTCCACAATGACATAACATCATACAAATTACCGAATGAGATTACAAGGTCTCTCTCACGTATAATATGGGTTCCGCCACCCAGTTACTTCACAATCTAGGTTTACAATCTTTACCTCAATCACACTATTGGGTTCCGCCACCCAGTTACTTCACAATATAGATTTACAATCTTTATCTCAATAATACTATTGGGTTCCGTTACCCCGTTACTTCACAATTAGGTTTACAATCTTCATCTCAATTACATCTTCTGAATTTACCCTCTAGTAACCCTGTTACCAACACGCTAGGTTACCCTTCACCAATCAATTATCGTACTAACAAAAGATGAACCGTGCCTCAGACGCATACACGGAATAACTCTTTTAGACTTAATAATAACGCAACTCACATTGGACTAGTGTCCTTCTTCACAGTTTCCTTTTTACACAACTTAATAAATGATTCATAGGGACTAGTGTCCATCCCTAGCTATAGCTAATCTATTAGGCAACTGAACAACTGTTTCCCTCTTTAACTTACTGGTTGCCTCATTTATTAACAAAAGTATTGTTTCCCTCCCCTCTTTACTTTTACTCTTTTAATCTTTAATCTATTTGGCAACTAAACAACTGTTTCCCTCTTTAACTTTGGTTGCCTCATTTATCAACACAAGTATTCTTTCCCCTACCCTTTTAATCTTAAATCTCTCCTATCAGATCCTATATAATAACTCTTCGGCTGGTGCCGGTGCTAACAAAAATAACTAATTAATAAACACATCATCTTTATATATTCAGGTAAGTCTAAATTCTTTTTCCTTTAGTCGTGTCCTAGAAGGACACATCAATTTATATAGCAAACCACCAGGTTAGTCCACCCATCTCTCTTTCTCTCCTTATAATATGCGGGCCCAATATTGGTCCTTAAACAAATGTAATGTTCTGGTATTTGCTGGATCAGTAATGTAGTGGTGCTGTGTCTGGGAAACTGTGTTTAGGGTGAGGGCCAAGGTAGCCCCTGGAAAAAATGGTGTTCCTGGTGCTTCCTTCGTGTCCCGGGCGAGAGGGAAAGCCAAGTAGGGTGCCTTCGTTATTATTATTATTAAATGTGTGAGACTAGAGGGGGGGATATCACTAGTGATGAAGGAAAGAAAGAAGTAGAGGTTGTAAGTCCAAGGTAAAGTGGTGAAATAGGAAGATTGGTCAGTAGAGATGAAAGATGGTGAGGGGTGCTGGACACCTTGCTAGTTTTTCTTTGGTTGTTGGGGTAGTAGTAAATGGTGAAAACAATCTTGGTCTTCTTCAGCCGTATTTCTCCTGCTTTTTCTGGTCTTAGGGACTTGGAAGAGGTGTTAGGCAGGTCGGTGGGAGGATTGTCTAGGCGGTGTTTGTTGGTGGATCTGCAGCAGGCGGCTCAGGGTTCCCCAACTTCCTTACACAGGTGTCTTGTTGGTGACATCCAAGGCATAGATGGTTAGAGTCTCGGCCTGTGGAGTTTATAGGCCGCTAAGTGTAGTTGGACTTTTCGGTAGAGTCTCGGGGTGATGCCCGAGCCGGCCTGTGGTTGTTCTCGGCTAATAATCGTATGATTGATGGTCGTTTGCTAGCTGTTTGCTGGTCAACTTCCATTGGGGTTTCATGGTGTCCCGTCGACCGAGGGAGTGCTCCGCTTTGCTTCTGTTTAGGGACTAAGAGGTCTTGGCAAGAAGCAGCTGTTGTTTTGGGAGCACTCCTCGCCTCCAGCGGTGTTGGTTCTGGAGCTCGGTGTTGTTGTCTCTTGGAGGGCTTCTTCTTTCCTTGTCGACGACCTCTTGTGATTGCTGAGGTCGTGGAGAGAGCCTCCTCAGATGGTGATTGTCGGCAGCTGTTGACTGACAGCAGATAGGGGATCAGCTTGCAGAGTTGTTGTTTATCTGTACCAGCAATGGCTATGGCTGACTGGATACAGGCGTAGATTCTTGCCCTCAGTACAGCTTCCCCTTCTGCAGTCGTTGTTGTTGTTGGCGCCTTTGTGGAGTGTTATGTGGAGAGAATGAGGAGCCCTTGACAGGGCTCCTTCAGGGTCTGTGATGTTGATGGCTCTCTTCCGACTCCCAGTAGATGGAAAACTCCACTGCTTCACCATTCCCCAACGAGGCTCTCTTGCTGCTCTTATTGTTGTTGATGATATTTGTGTGGTGGCAGAAGATATCCTCGTTGTTGAAGTTGTGACAAAACCATAGCCTGCTTTGAAATTAACCACTTGACCATACCAATGGTTGTGGTAGTGCTGGTGGCCATGGTAGAGTGGTCAAGAGTGGAGAGGCAGTTTTTTTTTTTTTTTTTTTTTTTTTTTAAAGAGACATGAACGGAGGAAGGAAAAAGGTGTTTGCAGTGTGTGGACCCGGTGAGCTCTGGGGTGAGTGACCCCAGTCCGCGCGCGGCTACCTTTATACTCTGACCTGCCGCTCCCGCGCGCTGTGATTGGCTGGTGAGCTTGCCCATCTGTACGTTCGTACTGACTTCTTACTTCCTTCATCTCCTCTCTCTTCTCTTCATAGTAAGTTCCAGGAAGTTGATTATAACCCTCTTCTGGTGGCGTACGGGAGTACAGAGCTGTCACCGAGATATTACTCAAAGGATAATCAGAAGAGTTCTTCGAGCAAAGAGAGTAACTTCTGAGGGGGAGTAGGAAGTCCAGCTTCGCGCTCCGATAATGGAGGCCGCTGATTGGCTGGTGGGCGGGGCCTGGCATGTTGCAGCTGTGAGCTAACAAAATCAGCTGGCTCTGCAAGTAAGAAAAAGGGAGCTCGGTGATTGGCGGAGGGCATTTCTACTTTACTGTGAACCAAAAAAATTAACTCTAAATAAATGTGAGGGAAAAAATAATCAACTTAGGAAATATCCTCAACAAAATTTAGCCACAAGATTAGCAAACGAAATTCTCTGAAATATACTGCCCTTAACTGTAATAAAAAAGCAGAACACGAATACACTTATATGGACAAAAAAAAAAAAAATAAGGAAATAATTCACTAAGCTCCCACCATTCGTCAGCAAGAACTGAACGAAATAAACAGTTATTCGATTGATTCAAAAATAGAACTTCATGAAATGTCAATCAATCAAACTTCCAAAATTCAATTCCAATAAAACTTGAAAACAAAAAATTATTAGACAAGTGAATTTCGGCAGAGTCCACAAGGCAGAAAGATGTTATTAAAACCCGAAATGAATCTTTACAACTCGCACTCAAATGAAAAGCAAATAGTAATCGACCATCGTGTTAATAGAAGAATAAATATGCCAGCGAGTGAAAGAACAAAATTAAGATGGAATATCAAAACTCAATAGAAATCCAAATTGATGTTTAAGAAAACAAAATTTACAATGTACGTACATAATAATGTTAAACAGACGCACTGAGAAATAAAAAGATACTCAATTACCTTGGCTGTCGCTAGCGAGACGAACCGAAATCGACATTAGGCCTAAGCACTCGAGCTCTTTTAAAAAAGAGTAAGACAAGTTATTTATTAATGAACATTAAAATCACTTTAAAACCATAGATGTACCCAAATGAAAATTAAACCCAAATCACATAGTTCAACTTGCTTGGTGAAAGAAAACTTAGAAGATAAAAATTATTACTGACTTGGAAAATTAATTCCCTAAGTACTGAAACAATTGTAACACTTATGAACACAAATTTAGGGCAAACATCTGGCTATAAGGAACACTGAACACACTTATACCCATCGAAACAGTGAGAAACACGAAAACTGACCGAGTGATTTACTGTTTAGTGACGCATGAGAGGAGAGTATGTAAGGAGGGCGCAAGCCACATCCCACACACCTCACGTCCATATCAGTATACCGAGATGAAGTGACATATCGATAATTTGGAACAGTGACTGAATGACATGTTGAAGTGACCGCAGGAACGTTTGATTTTCACTGTATACATCTTTAAATACACTTGAAGTGAGTAGTTGAAAGAGATAGACGATTTTTCTAGGGCCGCCACAGCTAGGAGTGAGTGTGGTTGAGCAGATCAGTGTTGAGGAGTCATCACAATACTTTCTCTAAAGTATCTACTTCTTTTATCCTCCCCTTTTCCCCAGCTAACCTAATCCCACAAGGACCCCAATGGAAATACGCCTAACGGCCTTATTGGGCTATCCTTAGTTGGAATTATGCAAGGCTGGTACATGTCATATTTGTAACATATTATGTGGTACCATCACTCTAAAATGCTAACTGAATAAATATTATTATTTTTATTATTATTATTATTATCACAAGCTGAGTCCGCTCTGCTGACGTCCGCAGTCTCTCTCCCACTGATGTTGTCTCCCAGCAGCCAACTCCTACTCGTGGGATGCCCACACAGGAATCGCCGTGGAAAGTTGAATGAATGAAGAACTGCTAGGTGTATTAACTTAACGGTTGAATCGTGGTATTTTTGTTTTGTGGTTGGATATTTTAACAGTGATAGCCTAAATCAAGATCACTTGATCAGGAAACAGGAACAGTAGAGAAACTGGATAAAACTGGAGAATGGTAGAATGGTAGAGTGTAGAATTCTTCGAAGGAACGTGGTGTAACTCCTCAATTAACAATTCAATGAGGACCACCGGTAAGCACACCATGTTAGGTTATAGTTTTAGAACCAGGTTGCAAAGGACTTAGGTAGTCAAATGTATTCAAGGGGTTAACTCCAAGTAAGGAAGACTAAGGGTGTCTATCTGTCCTTATGAGTTATATAATAGGTTGATTGAAGTTGATGTTGGAAGTAGATCTCAGCTCTCCGTCCTCTGCTCGTTGATAGATAGATAAGATAGATAATAGTACTATCTATTTAGTTAAAGTAATGCTGCCACCGTTACGTCTTAAACCTTATAAATATAATATTAATACTTATAGGTAAACGGAAAAGGAAAGGATCTGTTTTGTATCCGTATACCACTTTAATTATTAAGTAACAACTGAATGATGTACAGCTGTACTAATTACTGTATATATAAACGAGAATTTCCTATGTTGAGAGGAAATCTCTAAGGCTGTATTGTCGTCCCAAGGTTCGAGTCTATCTAACTCAAATCTTCCTTCCTACCTCTTACCTCTCTTGGTCACCTCAAAGCACCTCCCCAACACATGATCTTAACTGGTCATACGATCAGTGCATGGGCGACATCAAAGTGCAAGAGTAAGCTTTCATTGTGTGGGAAAGGAATCTGAGTCAAATGAATTTGAAGGGTTTTAATGATCTCCAAGGTGTACAGTACCCCACTTAAGTATACAGTTTCACTGTAACTAAAACACCTTCCAATTTTATGAGAGATGAGTATAATGAATCCTAATGAATTATTGAATAGTGAGATGTAATATGAGTTACTAAAGAACCAATTAAAATCTCCCAGTGCCAATTAAATTTGCTTACACCTAGAATTGTTAAACAAGCAGTGACAAATTTGCCGGTAGAGCGTAATTCTCAAAACTATATTTGTTTATATCTTTTAACTTGGCTAATACCAACGCAATCCAAATGATGCTAGGTGTAATTTGACTATGGCTAATGAGCACGACATGGTACCATGATCGTGTCAGTTTGTATTATGTACTCGCTTTAATGATTTATGTACCGGAATTCCAAATATATACCATACGCTTATTTGACTTTTTTTTTATGAGTAATATTAAAATTTGTAATTTGACCTTTATCTTTGGTCAGTATAATACCAATGTAAATAGACCACTAGTACATGGCATATATAGAAGCTCGAGTGAAAACTTAAAATACAAAACATATCTATACAGTATAATCTATATATTTACAGTATATATGAAATGTTAGCCTAAACCCTTAAGTAAATTGAAAACTATTTTTTCAATGGATCTTTGCAGTAACGAATTGGATATACCTGTGACATTTTGGGGAAACCTCATTAGAATGGACCTAGGAATAATTTTGTGGGCAGACAGATGGACAATGAACTTTAGACGATGGGCAGGATGGCTGGTGATGCACAGTATTACAATCAGAGTGTATGTGCGATACCACACTATTGAAGGTGTTAACTATTGGGTAGTGGATAGTTGTCTGAAAGTCTCAGGCTAGTGTTTAAAATAATTATACACAAAACTAAAAAACCTGCTGAGCTAGCTAAATCACTATTATATCCTAGCCTATATCGGGTGGTTTGGTTATATTTCTCAAAAGCGGTTACAATAGGCAAAACAAATCTGGGTCTGTTAATCCTCTCATTGTTGGGAACCACGATTTGCATAATTCATGAAGGTGTTTACCCTAATTGCACGATTACGCGATTCGAGTATTGGATACTTTGGAAATCAATTGAATCAAAAGTGAATACTCGAATTGCGTATATATCTTTGGTTACATTAGCCCAGCAAGCACAACAGGCCTCACGGAAGTGTCTGTATATCGAACGCGATAGTACCTCACAGAAGCGAGCTTATGAAAGTATACCCCAAAAATACCCAAACATGCACTCAAATTGAAGCACTATGTGATTAGGTAGTATAATCTCTCTCCAATACCTCCTTCCCCTCCCTTGCATGTGCACCCCCTCTCTCTTCCTTCCCCCTTATTCTCTCCTTACTTCATCCCTTCTCGATTATTGGCTATTTCTCCTTCTATTTTTGCCATGCCTCCCTTTCCCTGCTCTAAATAGGATGTGGCCATGGTCTCCCACACTTCAACCACAAAAGCAAACACATGCACACACCATCAATCCAGTGTCCAACACTAGAATAGGGAGCTATAATCCCCCTCCACCCCCGGACAGACAGAGAATCTTACAAGGAGGCACTGTATGTCAAATCAACGGAATTTTGCGATTGTATCCTTAGGTCCTCTTTACACCCCTATTGCTGCTACATCAATATTAATGCATATATCTCATTAATAGTACATAATTAGAAAATTTTACTTCTTGTTCCCTGTATAATACGCCCGGTAGCGTTGATGATGGTATAGTTTCCAAACAACCTGTATATATACAGGGTGGTTATTGCAAAACGCTTACAGACATTCCAGTGCTAAGTACCGGGGGGGGGGTATACAAAAACAAGTTCACTTTATTTTATAAATCATATTATTTTATGTTCTTTCAATTTTGGTGGTGTGTTTTTTATTTCAACATAGGAAAGACCAAAGGCATCATGGATGAAACAAATTACGATCCTCAAGTGGTTCTGCAGACATTATACTGACATATTATTATGTTCTCTCCCCCAACCAACTTTACTCCTAAACTCGATTAATGAAATTTACAAACACATTTGGCAGTCCGGGGATTCGAACCCAGGACACTCACAACCACAACCGAAAATCAACACACTTATGCATTTCGTCACCGAAGACAGTTTTAAAGATCGCAACGAAGCCTACGATTACTATGTGTGTAACTGTATATATATATATATATATATATATATATGTATATTGCCCATTTAATTTTCTTACACCTAGAATTGTTAAACACGCAGTGACAAATTTGCCTGTAGCGCGTAATCTCCAAAATATCTTTGTTTATATCGTTTAACTTAAGTAATCTTTACCACGCAATTACTGTATGGAATCCACCGAATTTTAACGATTGTATCCTTATGCTCTCTTTACACCCCTATTTCTGCTACATAATATTAATGCATATATCTCATTAATAGTACATCATTAGAACAATTTTAACTTCTTGTTCCCTGTATATTACGGACGCCCTGTACCGTTGATGGTATAGTTTTCAAACAACCTGTTAATATCTATATAATATATCTATATAATATATCTATATAATATATCTATATATATATATTATATGTTACATTATCTTGATCCGCAAGTGGTTACCTTGATGAATCTAGATCGCACCGAGAATAGTAACGGGATCAGTCAGCTGAAGGCAAAACAAAAGTAAAATCTTATAAAATAGTTTCCTGTTGTTGCTTCCTTTCCTTTTGGATCCTTAGGACTTAGTATCCTTTATTGACTGATACACTTTAAGTATGAAAAATACTGAAACGAATTAAAGTCATGTCTATTTATACAGAAGTATTATTTAACCGAATCTTAGTAGGCTCGTGGTTGTATGAACCGACTAATTTATAGCGTAAAGAAGGACTATTACTTTTAATCAAAAGTCTTGAAAGATAAATATTAACAGTAAGAATATTTCTGTTTCTTACCCTTTTTTTTAAATGAATAGATAGTTTTCTTATATGTCCCTTTTATTTATATTTAATTGTAATTATTCTTGGTTCTTGTCTTACACCAGGTTATATTATATTATGATTATCATCAGGAGTAATATCAAAGAGTCACATAAAAATTTAGATATATAGTGTAATAATTTAGTTAAATGTATTTCTTAACCACGTAACATTGAGGTTTGATTATGAGTAAATAAAGTATACAGGATCGTTTCATAGATCCGATTCAGGTCTCACTCAAATAATATGAAAAGCAAAAAATATAAATATTTTGAAGCAAAAGAATTTCTTCTTCTGCTTCGGAAAATCACTAGAAGTAATCTTAACACAATCCATGTTAGTCTAAGGCGATATTACTAATACGAGACAATAGCATCACCGTACTAATCAACATTAAGCACTGTACGCTTAATTCAAAGCAAATGAAAGCACTCGTAAGTATTAATATAAAACAATAGTATTACTTTCATCATAACCCAATTACTTGGAGAGTTGCTTTAGTCCACAAGTTAGTCAACTAAAAGACTAAGTACATAATAATAGCGTTAACGTTAATTCCCAATCAAATAGTTAAGTACATAAATAGTAGCGTTAACGTATTTCGCAATCAAATAGTTAAACACATAATAGTAGTGTTCACGTTAATATTCCCAATTAAATCGTTAAACACATCTAGTAGTGTTCACTTTCAGTCCCAATTTATAGTTAAAACACAGTACACCCATTAAACACATCACGTTCCTTCCCAATCACATATCTCACTAACGCAACATAAACGTAAGTGTTTACACCGAACACACTTAACACACATTATATAATATGACTGACAGTCACAAATCCCATTAAGAATACCTTCAACCCCGTCTTCCATCCCCTGCAAGTTCACCTTCCCCAACTCCAAATGAGACTGATTTGAATGCCCCCCAACTCGGGTCTTATATACCAAACAATGATGCTGTAGGTACGACTCAGGAGGCGAGTGGGGTGCGCGCTCCAATCAGTAGCTCCTCGAATCACGAACATTTGCATGGTCCCACTCACAAGACTCCTGGCGTCGATCATACGTCATAGCATCGGTTTTTTCATCGAGGTGTGAAGGCTAGCATGCTGGTATGGGGCGAGATGGTTTGCCCACTCGCACGTTCGCTAGTCTGCTTCACCGTTTGGGTAGTGGGCTCCTTCAACTCTCTTCTCAACTCTTAAACTTAACATACAGGCTTCCGTATTTCAGAATATATATATATATATATATATCTATAGTATATATATTGATATATATATATATATAATATATATATAATTATATATATATATATAATAGATTATATATATAATATATATATTAATATATATATATATATCAGGTTCTCTTTTAAACAGACGAGGTTTAATGCAACAGCAGTTGTTTATCAGCATTCAGTATTGTATTGTTACAGCTTTCAATAGTTCACACAATTTTTCCTCTGGGGTTCAGAGATGAGGTACAACAGGTTAGCTAAATTTATGGTGTATCCGACCGTTTCACAAGTAAACATCGTGCATCTTCAGGGAATGGGCAGGTAAAGATTAGAATAAGGAACAAGCAACATATTTATACAAAATTAGAGGATACATTATAGGTATTTGGGCGGAGCTCCTGGGGGTGGTGTGGCTGTTCATTGGTGAAAGGCAGTCTATTCAGCGAGATGGGCCCATTCCCGTCAGATGCAATATGTTTACTTGTAACAACGTTGGATTCCAACCATGAATTTTGCTAACCTGTTTGTACTCCATCTCTGAAACCCCAGAGGAAAATTGTTTGAAACTATTGAAAGCTGTAACAATAAAATACTGAATGCTGAAACTGCTGTTGCACTTTACCATCGTCTGTTTTAAAAAAGAATCTATTACCTGGCTATACTAACATATATATATAGCGATATATATATATATATATATATATATATATTAACATATATATATATATATATATTTAATCAAATCTAAATATATGAATGTAGTGTATATACTCAGGCCCATACCCCATAGCGGGGAGGTGGCTGACCTCAAGACCGTCTCCGAACAGAAACAACAAAATAAAATCCAAATAAAAATGCACCACACAGCTAGGGTCGCCCACGAGAACACGCCAGAGGCCCGAATTCTAGAACCAGGCTTTGAGGACCGACTTGATTCTTGAGATCGGTCTACAAGTCAGACGTGCAGCCGAGCATTTAAAAAAAACTGATATGCTAAAACGAGACTTGAAAATTATATTTAGAACCGGGGCCGACGCCTCTGAGCCTAAGCCCCCGCCGAGTAGGCTTGAGACAGACTTGAGAGTGGTGCGTGGCACGATATGATTTGACAGGGATCGTGTTGATCGACGATTTCGTCAGTAGGTAGTGATGGTGATTGTCTGTCGGATGCTGACTTGTGGTAGTGATATCTGCCTAGATGTTCTCATATGGTAATAATTTCTGCCAGATGCTGAAATTTGGTAGTGATGTCTGCCAGATGATTGGGGAAAGATGATGTAGTTAACTGACCATTCAAGATAGTTGAAATAAGGCAGTTGATGCCGTGCCAGATTCTGAAGCGTAGGAGTATTGATAATCTTCCATATGTGGGGCATATGGTAGTAATTTGTAGGGCCAGATTTCAGTATTGTTGTAAGGCGCTGCCCCGATGTTGTAATATTGAAGGTATTGTCGGGCATGTAAATATGGTAGTAACAGGCTGCCAGAATGTTAATATAAGCTAATTGTGCTCCGGATGTTGTTGTTGTTGTTGTTGTTCCCCCAGCCGCCCTGGCCGAACAGCCCCAAGGCCCCGAGCAAGGCCAAGTCCCTAACCCGAGGCGCCCCCACCCAGAACCCCCTCCCCGCCGACCACAAACAAGCCCGGGTGACCGATGCCCCTCCATGCCGGGGAGCTGTGGAGGCTGCGGAAAACGCCCGGGAACCCAAAGCCCCCACCCAGGGCCCTGTGTTCCCTCAGCAATTATGAAAGAGAAAGTTGAGGGGCAAGGGAAAAATTTTACGCTTTGGCTTTCCAATCGTGGTAGATTGGGAGGTCAAATCCACGTTAGCGACGCCGTCACTTGAGATGCATAAGAAATATATAAGTAAACGGAACCGTCATAGTAAGCTAGGGGGTTGGATAAAGTATGGAATTCTGCCAGATGTTGCAATAGTTGTAGAAATATCTGCCAGATTTCACAATATTGTAGTAATATCTGGGCAGGGTTGTTGAAAATATTGTTTAAAACAGTCATGTTTTGTCAGATATTGGAAAATTTAGTGATGTATGTCAGATGTTGAATATTTGATTGAGTGTCTACCCGCTGTTTGAGGTGTGGTAGTAATGTCTGTCAGATATTGGATATTGTAGTGATGATCTGCCATATTTTATGATATAGTTGTAATGTCTGAACAAATGTAATGTGGTAATAATGTCTGCCAGATGATGGAATATGTGGTATATAATGTTTGTCTACGTTGACTATTGTAGTGATGTCCCATAATCTTGCAATTTTTTAGCCGTGATATGTTGCAGATATTGCAATATTTATTGCAGTAATGTCTTCCTGGAAGACATGCCTGAAATATTTCAATAATCTGAAATACCTTACCGGTACTATAATAATGCACTCTATGGAAGACATTATTTCAATATTGCAATATAGTGAAATGATGTTATTGCAATACATAGAAGATATTGCTGCCATGTTGCAATATCTGTAATACTGTTTTGCGCATTTCTGTACGTCCATTACGGCAAATATTTGGCAGACATTACTGCAATAATTGCAATATGCTGAAATGCATTACGGTATTATTGGCAATATATCGGAAGACATCACTGTAATATTGCAATATTCCTGGAGGGCATTGCTGAAATATTGCAATATCTGGAAGACTACTGTACTCTACAATATCTGGAATGCACTTACTGTAATATTGCAATATATGGAAGACATTAATGTAATATTACAATATCTGGAAGGCATTGCTGCAATATTACAATATCTGGAAGACATTACTGTAATACTGCAATATCTGGAAGACATTACTGTAATCTTGCAATATATGGAAGGCATTACTAAAATATTGCAATATCTGGAAGACTTAACCGCAATATTGCAATATCTGGAAGACCATTACTGCAATATCTGGAAAGGCATTGCTGCAATATTGCAATATCTGGACGATATTACTGTACTACTACCCCACTGCAATATCTCGACGACAACTGTAACTATTGGCAATGTTTGGAAGGCATCACTGTAATATTGCAATATCGGGGAGATTACTACTGCAATATCTGGAAGACGTTTTACTGCAATAATTATGGGAAATCATTACTGCAATATTGCAATATATGAACAATATTACTGCCATCATTGCAATATGGGAAGGCATTGTGCTGCAATATTGCAATATCTGGAAGACATTACTCCAATATTGCAATATATGGAATATATTACTAGCAATATCTGGAAGGCATTGCAGCAATATATAACATACCTTTTCAGCAAAATATGCAATATTTGGAGAACCTTGCTGCAATATTGCAGTAATATAGTCCATGGATTGCAGCAATGTCCCTCCATATATTGCAATATTGGCAGAAAGGTCTTCCAGATTCTGGCGATATTGCAGGCAATGTCTTCCAGATATTGGCATATTGCAGCAATGCCTTCCAGATATTGCAATATTGAAGCAAATTTCTTCCACTATAATTGCAATATTGCAGTAATATCTCTCTTCCAGATATTGCAATACTGCAGTAATGTCTTCCAGATATTGCAGCAATGTCTTTCATAATATTGCAATATTGGCAGTAATGTCTTCTCAAATATTGCCATTTTTTTGCAGGGCAATGTCTTCCAGAATATTGCAATATTTCAGTAATAACTTCCAGTTATTGCAGTAATGTCCTCCATATAATTGCAATATTGGAGAAAGGTCCCTCCAGGTAGTGCAGTATTGTAGCAATGTCCTGCCAGATATTGCAATATTGCAGAAAGGTCTTCATATATTGCAATATTGCAACAATGTATTCCAGATATTGCAATATTGCAGGTAATGTCCTCCAGGTATTGCAACATTGCAGTAATGTCTTCCAGATATTGCAATATTGCAGTAATGTCTTCAATATATTGCCATATTGCCGCAATCTCTTCCAGATATTGCAATATTGCA
Source organism: Paralithodes platypus (assembly GCA_032716605.1). Lineage (NCBI taxonomy): Eukaryota > Metazoa > Arthropoda > Malacostraca > Decapoda > Lithodidae > Paralithodes > Paralithodes platypus. Next base: position 12,970,902 of record CM064511.1, on the reverse strand, counting down.
GTAGTCCCAGATATTGCAATCATTGCTGGAATGTAATCCAGATATTGCAATATTGCAGTAATGTCTTCCAGGTAGTGCAATATTGCAGTAATGTCTTCCAGATATTTCAATATTGTAGTAATGTTCCCCTTCCATATATTGCAATATGGAAGCAATGTCCTTCCATATAGGCAATATTGCAGCAATGTCTTCCAGATAATTGCAGTAATGTCTTCCAGATATTGCAATATTGCAGTAATGTCTTCCATGTATTGCAATCACTTGAAGTAATGTCTTCCAGTTATTGCACTATTGCAGTAATGTCTTCCATATATTACAATATCTGTAGTAATGATCTTCCCGTATTGAAATATTGCAGTAATGTCTTCAAAATATTGCCATATTGCAGTCATGTCTTCTACTGTAGAGCTTCAAGTCATGTCTTCAATATATTGCAATATTATAGTAATATCTTCCAGATAATGGCATATTTCAGTAATGGTCCTTCCATATATGGCAATAATGTCTTTAAGGTATTGCACTATTATAGTTAGGTCTTCCAGGATATTGCAATATGGCAGTAATGTGTCTTCCAGAGTTTGCAATATTGCAGTAATGTGCTTCAGGTATTGCAATATTGGAGTAATTTCTTTAATGTATTGCAATAGGGGCGTAATGTCTTCAGCGATATTGCAATATTGCAGTAATGGCTTCCAGGTATTGCAGTAATGGCTTTCCAGGTATATGCAATGTTTCAGTAATTTCTTCAAGATATGGTAATATTATAAGTACTGTCCCTTCCAGATATTGCAATATTGCAGCATTGTCTTCCAGATGTTGCCATAATTGCAGTAATGTCCTTCCAGATATTTCAATATTTGTGATTTCAAATAGCAACATTGACTTCTCCCCAGACATCACTATGCTATTCACCATCTGACATGACATTACTAGGGGTGGAATTGCGTAAACAAGTATGCCAACGATGACAGACATCATTGCCAAAATCCATCATGGGGGGCTGGGGGCAGACATCACTGGGTCCTAGTGATTCCTCACATCTGCCAGACATTACTATCTAAATTCTAACATCTGTCAGACATGCTTACCATAATTCAACATCGGACAAATATTACCATACTCCAACATCTGGCGGACATCACAACCATAATCCAACATCTGGTATGAAAAAACATTTTTTTTCACTTACCACCTTCCAACATCTGTCCTACATCACTACCAAATTCTTTACATCTGGCCAGACATTTATACCATATTCTAACACCTGGCAGAGGTCCACTGCCCTACCTATCAACATCTAGTCAACCTGGCACACATCTGACAGACAGCATTACCAAAATCTAACATATGGAAGACATCCCTACCATTTTCCAACATCTGGCAGAAATCACTACTTTAATCTTGAATCTGCCAGAAACCACTACCATGTATTAGCATCTAGCTGCTCACTACTACCATAATCCAACATCTGGCAGACCGTTACCATATTCCAACAACTGGCAGACATCACTACCATAGTTTCACTTCTGGCAGACCTCCCTACCATAAAATTATATTCCCACATCAGACAGACATTACTAACATATTCAAAATATTTCAGATTACTACCTTATTCCAAAATGGAGCACACGGTGACCGGTCAACTCAACCAGTAGACCATTTCAACCAGTAGCTCTCAACCAGTACCCAAACAACCAATACGGGTAGGGTTGGGTAGGGTTGTACTATATTTTGGCACTGGTTTGGTGGGTTTGGGTAATTTGGCACAGGTTGATAGCTTACTGGTTGAAATGGTCTACTGGTTTAGATTACATGGAACCGGAATAAAAAAACAACATTATTACCTCATGCCAACATCTGGCAGACATTAATACCAACGTTCACAATTTGGCAAACATCGGGCTAACCATTTTTTGTAACATCTGACATACAGGTTTTTCTGGCTCGATTCGCAATCGTCAGCAAAAAACCTTACGTCCCCGCACTATATTTTTATTGGCATTTGTTGTAATCATTCGAACTTGAACCCGACTTCAGAAAAATTCTCGACTTGAGCCCGACTTACTGGAGTCGCGTCTTAATCCATGACCGTTAATATGGCAAAGTCATGCTTGGTAAGTCTGACTTGAGTAAGTCCACCATCCCGACTTGAGTCGGACTTAAGACCGATTTTTCAAGTTGGTCTCAAGAGCCTTGACTTCTAGAATTCGGGCCCAGAGCCCAAGGCCCATTTGGTGTCTCCAGCAAAATATTCCCAGGACCTAGTCCTCGTCCTGAATGGACAATCATCGTGAAATTAGAAACACATTTAGTAGCACACGTTTAATTTGGTAGATATACGTAATATTAATGACTCTTCGTGCATGGTTTGGTTATAATTTAATGAAATAATTTTCTGCCCGCGTTGCGTGGGGGTATTTGTAAAATCCTTGCATGGTATGCTGGGATATGGATCTTACGATTTGTGGTAATAGACTTAAAAATACATCTTCCAAGTAGGAATTACTTTTTGCTTAACCCCCTTCGTCACCTATGACGCGACCGCGTCATATGGCGGTTTTGCCCAAGAGTCTCATATGACGGCTGTCGTGTCATATGAAACTAGGGAAATAGCTCAATAATAAGTTATAAAATTGACGCTTTTTTGTGTCATTTTGAGCTCAGTACGTTATGTAAGTTAGATCATAATCTGTCCGGTTGGATGGCAAACCCCCAATTGCCTCCGACTTCTAACGTTCCCTCCAGTGTGAGAAAGACTGTTGTGGGTGGAAATACCGGGCGCTCGGCCAACCCTAACTTTCCGTAAGTTAATATGTATGGGGTGGTTACTATAAATTAAGAAAAGGTTAAGTATCCTATTTATATACCGTTGTAGTGTTGATTAAAGCATGGACAATCATCCTGAACGTCGTTGGTTCAAGCGCTCGCTGAGAGTATAAACACATTTACTAGCTCATATATATCTGAGCTATACTTAAATATTACGTCATATATATATCCTTTAAATTTTCACTCTATCGAACACCATCTCTCCTCCTTCAAACCTGATCTTCTTTTTCTCACCGAAACTCATGTGTCTGCAGCAACTGCCAGCAGCCCCTTCTCTGTATCCTCCTACTTTCTCTATCCTAGTTGTCAAAGCCAATGGAGATGTTGTGCATACGTGCACAACAAACTCACTTGCCTCTTGCGTATCCCGATTTCGACTCTTTCTGAATTCTCAACTTTATGGCTCCAACTATCCTGTCAATTCTAATACTAAATATTTCTGTGCTGTCTATCTTTCCCTTAACTCTACCGACTTTCCCCAACTCTTACGACTATCTAAACTCTAAAGTGGAACACATTCTATCTATCTCTCCCTTCTCTGAAATCTCCATCTTAGGAAATTTCCACGTTCAACCCACCGCCGATGGCACTCCTCTCACTCTACTGATTTCCACCGCTGGTGAACAAGCCTACGTCTTTTCTATCATACACAGGACCTAGAGCAGCTGTTCCAGCAACCCACCCGTATTCCCGTATCGCTTCGGAGATTCGGCCCCCACATTCTCGACTTATTTCTTACTTCTAACCCTTCCCTCTCATACTGTCAATCTTTTCTCTCATTTGGGCTCCTCCGACCATAAACTTATCTCTTTCACCTGTCCTATCTGCGTTCAGTAGCTGTGGCCATCCGATCCTCCCAGCCGGCAGCCGCTTGTGGCACTTTTGGCGCTGCCGACATGGGAGGCTCTCCGGCAGTACTTCCTTTGATTTCCCATGGAATGACTTCCTGCTTCCATGGCCGAAGACCCTCGAGAGAGTGCTTAAATGCATTACCGATGTAATTCTCTCGGGCATGGAAGTGTACATTCCATTTTCTTCCTCATCAGTCTAATGCAAAAAATCTTGGTTTACTCACTCTTTGTGCTACTAGCGGTCCACAACAAGGAGGAAGCCTTCAAACGGTACCGACTCCTTAAAACTCAAGCATCTCATGCTTTCCTGAGTTTCTTCCTCTTTGCCGGAATCAAGTCAAATCTGTTCTTCTTCGACTTGCCATGCACTCTTTCATCAATAATAAATGCACTGAACTATCCAACTCTAGCTCTTCCCAAGCTTTCTGGCATCTTGCCACAAACCTCTCCAACAACTTTTCTTCCCTCGTCTTTATCCCCCATCCTTTTCCACTCTGATGGCACAACCGCACTTCTTTCTATGACAAATCTGAACTCTTTGCTCCAACTTTTGCCAGAAACTCGACCTTGAATGATTCCGGTGCTTATTCCTCCCTCTCCACTTATGCCTAACATCCTAATCTCATTCTAAAGATGTACTTTCCTACCCTCTCTGGGCTTAATACTAAGAAGGCGTACGGTCCGGACGGTGTTCCTCCTGTTGTACTGAAAAATTGTGCTTCCGTGCATGACCCCCTGCCTAGGCAAACCTCTTTCGGCCTCTGTCGCTCCTCTAACGTCTTTTTCCTTCTTGCTGGAAGTTTGCTCCTCATTTCACCTTTCCGCAAAGAAGGGTGACCGCTCTCACCCCTCCAACTATCGTTCCATTGCTCTCATCTCTTGTATCTCTAAAGTTTTTTGAAACTATTCTCGCGTCCAAATGGTTCTTAAGCCTTTCTCTTCTCATAATCTGCTCTCATATCGCCTGGCTTCCTTAAGGGTCACTCTACTGGTGATCTTCCTTTCATATCTTACTAACTCTTTGGTCATAATCCAACTTTCGGGACCTTTCGGTGATAGTTTTTCTGTTGCACTAGACCTATCGAAGGCCTTCGATAGAGTCTTGCACAAATCGTTAATTTCCCAAACTGCCCTCCATCGGTTTCTGTCCCTCCAACTGTGCCTTTGTCTCAATTTTCCTTTCCGCCTGTGTCATAGCTGCAGGTTGTGTGACGACCATCGCTCACTTCTTCATCCTATCAACTCCAGTGTTCCTCAGGTTTCTGTCATATCTCCTATGCTCTTTCTAATTTTCATAATTGATCTTCTCAAACTTACATCTAGTCCCATCCATTCATATGCCACTACTCTACTTTACACCACTCAATTAGTTTTTCCAGAACTCCCCAGCCAGCAGATCCTCAAAAGTAAACGTAATGCAGCCATAAACCTGCTTATCTTCTGAGCTATCTACTACTTCCAATTGGGGGTAGTAAAACCTTGTTACATTTTACGTTCTTCCAAAACTCAATTTATCCACCTTCCTACCCAATCCGGAAACCTCCAGAGGACTATCCCTTATTCTTCAACAATACAAAAATCGACCCTTCATCTTCCCTCAATGTGTCTAGGTGTCTCTTTTTTTCTTCTGCTCTCACCTCGGAAAGACCATATTACCCGAGTCTCGCTAAGCAAGCCTCGCCAGAAGCTGGGTATGCTCAACCACCTCAAGGGGTTCGGTTACCCCGGCTCAGCTACTTGCTCTGGACAGGGACACAGGCGTCCTTGTATGGAGTATTGTTTCGCATGTGTGGGGAGGATCCTCTCACCCGGAACTATAAATAAAGTATAAAGTGATGGCCTTATCGTATCATTAACTCCCGTCCACTCACCAATTCTCTGCAATCTCTTTCTCTTCACCGCAATGGTGCATCTCTCTGCACTAGTTCTATCGCTACTACAATAATTAATGTTCCCTCGGAGCTTTCCCAGTGATATACCAAACCGGCCTCTACGTAGGGTACGTTAAGTACCCAGCCTTACAACACAATCCCCCCCCCCCGGCTACTCTGTGCAAAACTGTCCAACCCCAGAGTGAAACTCGTATGCTCAGACTTTCTTCTATTCAACTGCTAAGCTCTGGAACTCTCTCCCAGAATCAGTCTTTCCCTCTTCCTATGACTTAAATTGCTTCAAACTCCTTGTTTCCAGGCATTTTAGGATCGAACGTCCCCCTGGATTTAGGCGCCTGTTTACTCTTAGAAATCTGGAGGACGGCACTCGCTTCAAGGCAGTTAATATGCCTTTTGTCTTCCTCAATATCACATAGAAAAACACAAACAAACATATAGCTTTATATACAGGTAAAATCTAATAATATATATAAGATATATATATATATATATATATATATATAGTAGGAGATAGTATCTCTACTGTATATAGATATATGTATATGTAGATATACTATATAAGGGTATATATAAAATTATATATATATATATATAATATATATATAATATCATAAAGATAGAGGGGTTCGGGGTGCCCTTATTTTCCCTGGCTATTTGTTCCATTCCTAATGAGATCATATTGTGATCCAATTTTGTGACGATTGGAGCATATTTAGTGGTAGTCCACCGCAAAGTCTGTTTGGCTGTTTTTGTGCTGGTTGGCGGAACTTACCTGGCACGCACCAAAACCAAGACACGGTGCGCCGCGAAGACTCCTTCAAGACTATCTCGACACATTACATGAATGTTGCACTAAAAACAGACTTATTATCCCGCAGCTAAATCCACGTGCAACACTCCGCACAAGCTGGACAGGAGATCAACGATTACATCCCCGGGACTCAATATAAACAACCCACCCCTAACCCACACACACACACACAGACAAAATCCTAGGAGTAACCATGACAACCCAAACTGGACATTCAAACAGCACACCACAAACACGCCAAGAAACTGAACACCCAGACTAAACGCGCGCCCTCAGATCACGTGCCCACACGAAATCTGGAACACACAAAAGAAACCACCAACACAGTCTACACACAATACATAAGATCAGTTATGGAATACGCAAGCCCGGCCTGGTCTTCGAACCTACCGGAAACACACATCATAAGACCTTACAGACTATTCAACATAAAGCCCTGAAAATCATCACAGGATGCACAGCTACTACACCCACAGATCCATCTACATCAAGAAACCAAAGTCCTCAAAGTCAAAGATCATCTAAACATGAGAGGCCCACTCAATTCCTGGACAGCAGCCTCCACGAATCAACACCCCCCCACTACACTACATGCCAACACACCCACAGACACCAAGAAAATATCAAAACAACACCCAGCACACACGCTATCAACACCACACACAAATACTGTCGTCTCATCCCTCCCTGCCCACCCCGAACCAACCTCCGGCACCACATCCATACTCATATCACTCTGCCGTTCCATCCACTCACGCCTAGCCAACAACGCAGCTGCAAGCACGACCTCCCCAAAATTCCATCCTTCTGAATCCTCCCTTCCCTCGCGAGGACAGAGTCCACCTGGCCAGGCTGAGATGCGGACCGACCATCCAGCTCTTCTGAGCTAAATCAGAAATAGACTAGATGAGAAGCATCGTCGACACACCTGCCCAGGCTGTAACACAGCACCCCATACCATCAAACACATCATAGAAGACTGCATTTCATACAACCACTTACACCAACAACACAATGTACACCTGCTTTGCGAGCTCTGTGGGAGAGCCCGACCGTAGGCCATGACCCCCATATGGGTCGGAAAGGCCCGGATCCCCCATTAGGGGGAGAGCAACACATCATCAAAAAGCTGGAAGGTCTATTCCAAACCTGGAAAGACCATAAAACGCTTGAGGGACCCGAGGACACCCGGGCAGGTGAAGAATGGAGGAAGCTTTCCCCGGGACTCAATGGACGACCTCCCTTTGATATCGCTCCACGCAGACGCCCTGTCTCTCATTGTCCTTCAGGAGGACAAGGATTTTTTCCTTGCTCAGCGAGAGAAAGGCCGTAGAGCCTTCCATGGGGTCCGTGTACAATTAAAAAACCCTGGCCTCCAAAGAATCGGAGAGCTGTGGAGAAGAAATAGGCGGGGGAGAAAGGCGTCTGTGGAGAAGGCCCGGGAAGAAATGAAGGCATCCACCTCGGCGGCCTTCTTTGGCTTCTTCAAGCAGCAGTGCTGAAGGAGAGGACAGCAACAGTGCTGAGGGAGAGGACAGCAGCAAGTGCTCAGGAGGCCAAATCCTGCTCGCCACCCAAGCGGTCCACGAAGAGCTACCAAAAACATAGTTTCACCATCTCTCCGCAGCTTGCACTTGATTGTACTCATGCTGTGTGTGCCGACCGAAAAAGCCACCATCTGTGCTGACAGAAGCTGCAAAAAGCCTCGGCCATGACACTATGGGACCTGGCCAGTCAACCGCACACCCATTGCCGCTGCCTCTCGACGTCAATCCAGAGAATTACGTTTCGCAGAAAACCTCAAAAAGGACTTCCAAGCGGATGTCCCCTCCGCCTGTCCATTGGGATGGAAAACTCCTTCAAGGCCCTGTACAAACAAGGAGCCTGTGGATCGTCTGCCTATCTTGATAATCCGGAGTAAGTAGTCAGCCAGCTCCTCGGCGTCTCTAAACTCCCGTCGGGAGAGGGTGAAGCCGTCAAGCTCAAGCTGTTTTCCATGCTTTGGCGGAGTGGGAGATTGACCGAGAAAAAAGTGGTCGCCATGTCTCTTGACACGGCCGCTGCAAACAGCGGGACATCGTACCGTCGCATGTCGTGCCCTTCTGGAACAGAAGATCGGAGGGGATCTTCTTTACTTGGCCTGCCGCCACCATATCATTTAAGTCATCTTGCTGCTTGGCTGCTGCTTTCGGAGGCCTGTGAGGCAAGGAGGGACTTCCGGGCCCGAAGCGCTCCTATTCAAGAGGTTTCAACGCCAGTGGTATTTAAAGTCGACAAGGAAGCATTTCAACCTGGGACTACGGATGATGCGGTGAAACTCGGCGATAACTCCAACTCATCGAGAATGAAGCAGTCGCCTTTGCGATGGAGCCACTGACAATCCACCACCCTCGAGACAACTACATGGAGCTGTTGGAGCTCCTGATCTTGTTCCTCCCTCGGCAGATACCTCCTCGTGGAATTCAATTCCGAGCTCCTGGTTCCCATGCACCATGATCGATGGATGAGCAAGATCATTTACCCGCTTTCAAGGTTTGGATGTTGAAGAACCTAATCCGACTGACAAACCGGGATGATAAGGCTTTTAGGGATCTCCTTGTTCCGGCATCTTCCGGAGCTCTTCTCATCCTTCGAGAGCATGGATCACCTCTCCTTCTTCAGTCCAAGCTCCTACTGTATGCGGGACTTGCACCTCATCAAGGCTCATCGTCGACTTCCCTAACCCAGAGATCAGCAAGGCTACATCAGAGAAGAATTAAAAGGCACCTCTGGTACCTTGGAGAAGAAACTACAGTCCCGGCCCATTTGATGATGCCGTATCCGTTTCGAACGAAGAATATATGGTCCAGGCAAATGTCGTGAGAAATGGACGATGAGGAAGAGCCTCCCAAGCGAGCTCAGCACTGATCTCAGATTCTTGAAAGAATGCCAACCTCAAAGACTTCGTGTCACCAAGAAGTCCGGGGTTTCTGTCGAGAAGGTGCGACTTGCCAACGGATTTTCCCTCCACTATTGCTGCCTGAGGAGTGGCCAAATCGCGGTGGATTATCAGGATGCCTGCCGTCTCATTAATGGTTTGGAGGTTGTGAATGATCATGCTGAACGAAGGGTCCTTCTCTCGTCAACTAACATACCACCGGCTCCTCACGAAAATGATGAAGAACCGCTGCAGTTTTTTCTCCTCCAAGTTGTGAGCGAGCAACCGAAGCTATACCCGGACACCCCGTAGAAAACCCTGGAACAAACCAGGCAACAATGAACTGAGTTGGTGCCCGTGATACCCTTGTCCTGGAGCCGCTAATACGCCACTAAGTTTACTGTTTTAGAGTGGGGGGGAACTGGCTGACCAGAGCCCAAGTATACTTTCCATACGTAGAGGCCACCCAAAGAGTGGCCCTTCAAATGCCATGGCCTACCAGTAAATATTAACCAATCTTCTGCGAAAAATTTTACTGAATCATTTTTTGGACCAAACTGACTCGATGAGAACCCCGGAGAGCGGTAAAAGGAGCGATTTTGAAATTGTGCCTATAGCATCAGGGCCACCCTAATATAGATATATATGTATATATATATATATATATATATATATATATATATATATATATATATATATATATATATATATATATATATATATATATATATTCAAATCCCCAAGGGATAGGTACCTGTGTGTCGCATGAGGCAACTAAAAAGGACGAGTGGACGGGACTGGATAACAAAAAATCCACCTTATGGACTCCAGCGACCATGGGTAGGAGCCAGGTGGTTTGTGGTCTGGTCTGGTCTGGTGATAATTGGGAGAGATGACCTTTACAACGCACGCCCCCCCCTCCCCCCCCACCCTATTGGCGTTGCAATTATGTGATCGAGTTCGGTTTATTTTTTCTAGTTTTGTGAAGTGTATTTTATTTGCCTCTTTGCCCACATTATTTTAATGATTCGTTTCACTTTTTCCTCATTTGTTTCTCCCTTAAATAAAAGTTTTTCCATTAAATCGATTTGGTATAGTCTTTCAAATAATGTATTTGTATTTCTTATATCTTGATAATGTTCATAATGTAAAATAAAATGTTCTAAGTTCTCAACTGTTTCTTCACAAACTATACACTTAGTATCCTTCTCTGTGAATCTTTTCCTATCGTTTAGTTGTAAGGTGTTAGATCTGCATCTGAAGAAAGTTATTGAGGCTGGAGTATTGTCATAAAATTGTTCTTCTCCTATCTTTCGCTTACTTTCTTTGTACATTTTTACACTTGATTTTGATTCTAATTCTCGAATCCATTTTCCTGAGTTTATTATATTTATGATTTTCTTTAATTTTTCCTTACTTAATTGTTGTGTATCTGCTTCGTTCATATTTATTTCTTGATATATGTTTTTTTATTTCATGTATCCACTCATCTTTAAAAAAAATCTTTTAATTTCTTCATATATTGATTTAATTGCTGAATTTTCTCTCTCATTGATGTAGTTAATATAACTAATCTTATTTTTCATTATTCTTGACGACATGTCCGAAGCACCTATATCTCCTCTGAGTACGCATGATGGAGTGTGGATGGGGGCTCCTATAATAAATCTGTACGCTTTATTTTCTATTGTTTGTAATCTTTTTAACTCTAATTTATTAAAATTCATAACTTGGTTGCCACATAAAATCGCTGGTAGTGCCACAGTCTTCCAATAAGCTTTCCCTATTATTATTTTGTTACAACTTTTTGCTATAATTGAAGGTACTTGGTTTGCTAACGTTTGTGCTTTGTCAATCATGTATTCCTTATGGAGTTTAAATAATTTCTTTTTATCTGTAATATTTATACCTAAGTAATTTATTTTATTTGATACTTTAATTCCTTCTATTGCTCCAGGGTTTTCTTTTTTGTTATAAATCATAATATTACTTTTATTTAAGTTTATTTCTAGTCCATATTCCCTTACTACCTTTTATTTAAGTTTATTTCTAGTCCATATTCCCTTACTACCTTTTATTTAAGTTTATTTCTAGTCCATATTCCCTTACTACCTTTTATTTAAGTTTATTTCTAGTCCATATTCCCTTACTACCTTTTATTTAAGTTTATTTCTAGTCCATATTCCCTTACTACCTTTTATTTAAGTTTATTTAGTCCATATTCCCTTACTACCTTTTATTTAAGTTTATTTCTAGTCCATATTCCCTTACTACCTTTTATTTAAGTTTATTTCTAGTCCATATTCCCTTACTACCTTTTATTTAAGTTTATTTCTAGTCCATATTCCCTTACTACCTTTTATTTAAGTTTATTTCTAGTCCATATTCCCTTACTACCTTTTATTTAAGTTTATTTCTAGTCCATATTCCCTTACTACCTTTTATTTAAGTTTATTTCTAGTCCATATTCCCTTACTACCTTTTATTTAAGTTTATTTCTAGTCCATATTCCCTTACTACCTTTTATTTAAGTTTATTTCTAGTCCATATTCCCTTACTACCTTTTATTTAAGTTTATTTCTAGTCCATATTCCCTTACTACCTTTTATTTAAGTTTATTTCTAGTCCATATTCCCTTACTACCTTTTATTTAAGTTTATTTCTAGTCCATATTCCCTTACTACCTTTTATTTAAGTTTATTTCTAGTCCATATTCCCTTACTACCTTTTCTATCACTTGAATGCTTAATTCTGTTTCTTCGATTGACGGGGTTAAATTTAGACCGTCATCTGCAAAAAATAGTGTGTTAAAGTAGTAAGTTAGATCTTTGAATCCTATTCCTGTCTCTTCTAAGTGAATTAAAATGAAATAAGTTACCAACTTAAATAAAGATGTCGATCCTGTGCAACCTTGTTTTATTCCACTGTTTATTTATATCTCTTTTGATATATCGTTATTAAGTTTTAGTAATGTTTTATCGCCTGTATATAATTTAGATACTATATCTATTAGTCTGGGATGGATTCTAAAATGGATTAATGCACTAATAAGTTTTTCTCTTTTAATTGAGTCGAATGCTTTACTAAAGTCAATCGCCGTAACTATCAATGTTTTCTTATTTTTGAAACTGCTCATTACACAATATTTTAAAATAAATAAATTGTCTTCGATCCTACATCCTTTGGTGAATCCTGATTGCCTATCCATTGTTACTTTATTTTCAGATATATGTGACTATTTGTTCACGTATTATAGCCATAAACATTGTATATGAAATATTAGAAAGTGCTATTGGTCTTAAATCTTTTGCCATTGGCTTA
>CM064511.1:12879112-12958181 GCA_032716605.1 Paralithodes platypus | reverse complement strand
AGACCCTTACCACAACACCATGAGACCACAACCATTACCACAACACCATGAGAGACCAGACCCATTACCACAATACGATGAGAGACCAGACCCATTACCACAATACGATGAGGGACCAGACCATTACCACAACACTATGAGAGACCAGACCCATTACCACAACAATATGAGAGACCAGACCCATTACCATAACACCATGAGAGACCAGACACATTACCACAACACCATGAGAGACCAGACCCATTACCACAACACCATGAGAGACCAGGCCCATTACCACAACACCATGAGAGACCATGTCCATTACCAACACCATGAGAGACCAGACCCATTACCACAACACCATGAGAGACCAGACCCATTACCACAACACCATGAGAGACCAGACCCATTACCACAACACCATTAGAGACCAGGCCCATTACCACAACACCATGAGAGACCCGGCCCATTACCACAACACCATAAGAGACCAGACCCATTACCACAACACCATGAGGGACCAGACCCATTACCACAACACCATGAGAGACCAGACCCATTACCACAACACCATGAGAGACCAGACCCATTACCACAACACCATGAGAGACCAGACCCATTACCACAACACCATGAGAGACCAGACCCATTACCACAACACCATGAGAGACCAGGCCATTACCACAACACCATGAGAGACCAGACCCATTACCACAACACCATGAGAGACCAGACCCATTACCACAACACCATCAGAGACCAGACCCATTACCACAAACCATGAGAGACCAACCCATTACACAACACCATGAGAGACCAGACCCATTACCACAACACCATGAGAGACCAGACCCATTACCACAACACCATGAGAGACCAGGCCCATTACCACAACACCATGAGAGACCAGACCCATTACCACAACACCATGAGACCAGACCCATTACCACAACATCTTGAGAGACCAGGCCCATTACCACAACACCATGAGAGACCAGACCCATTACCACAACACCATGAGAGACCAGACCCATTACCACAACACCATGAGAGACCAGACCCATTACCACAACACCATGAGAAACCAGACCCACTACCACAACACAGTGAGAGACCATGACCATTACCACAACACCATGAGAGATCAGGTACATTACCACAACACCATGAGAGACCAGACCCATCACCACAACACCATGAGACACCAGACCCATTACCACAACACGATGAGAGACCAGACTTATTGCCACAACACCATGAGAGACCAGGCCCATTACCACAATACCATGAGAGACCAGACCCATTACCACAACACCATGAGAGACCAGACCCATTACTACAACATCATGAGAGACCAGACCCATTGCCACAACACCATGAGAGACCAGACTCATTACCACAACACCATGAGAGACCAGAACCATTACCACAACACCATGAGAGACCAGACTCATTACGACAACACCATGAGAGACCAGGCCCATTACCACAACACCATGAGACCAGGCCCATTATTACAACACCATGAGAGACCATTACCACAATACCACAAACATCATGAGAGACCAGGCCCATTACCACAACACCATGAGAGACCAGGCCCATTACCACACCATGAGAGACCATACCCATTACCACAACACCATTAGAAATCAGGCCCATTACCACATCACCATGAGAGACCAGACCCTTACCACAACACCATGAGAGACCAGACCCATTACCACAACACCATGAGAGACCAGACCCATTACCACAACACGATGAGAGACCAGACTCATTACCACAACACCATGAGAGACCAGGCCCATTACCACAACACCATGAGAGACCAGACCCATTACCACAACACCATGAGAGACCAGACCCATTACCACAACACCATGAGAGACCAGACCCATTACCACAACACCATGAGAGACCAGACCCATTACTACAACATCATGAGAGACCAGACCCATTACCACAACACCATGAGAGACCAGACCCATTACCACAACACCATGAGAGACCAGACCCATTACCACAACACCACAACACCATGAGAGACCAGACCCATTACCACAACACCATGAGATACCATACTCATTACCACAACACCATGAGAGACCAGATCCATTACCACAACACCATGGGAGACCAGACCCATTACCACAACACGATGAGAGACCAGGTCCATTATCACAACACTATGAGAGACCAGACCCATTACCACAACACTATGAGAGACCAGACCCATTACCACAACACCATGAGAGACCAGACCCATTACCACAACACCATGAGAGACCAGACCCATTACCAACCACAACACATGAGAGACCAGACCCATTACCACAACACCATGAGAGACCAGACCCATTACCACAACACCATGAGAGACCAGACCCATTACCACAACACCATGAGAGACCAGACCCATTACCACAACACCATGAGAGACCAGGACCATTACCACAACACCATGAGAGACCAGACCCATTTCCACAACACCATGAGAGACCAGACCCATTACCACAACACCATGAGAGACCAGACCCATTACCACAACACCATGAGAGACCAGACCCATTACCACAACACCATGAGAGACCAGACCCATTACCACAACACCATGAGAGACCAGACTCATTACCACAACACCATGAGAGACCAGGCCCATTACCACAACACCATGAGACCAGGCCCATTATTACAACATCATGAGAGACCAGGCCCATTACCACAACACCATGAGAGACCAGGCCCATTAACACAACACCATGAGAGACCAGGCCCATTACCACAACACCATGAGACCAGACCCATTACCATAACACCTTGAGAGACCAGGACCATTACCACAACACCATGAGAGACCAGACCCATTACCACAACACCATGAGAGACCAGGACCATTACCACAACACCATGAGAGACCAGACCCATTACCACAACACCATGAGAGACCAGACCCATTACCACAACACCATGAGAGACCAGGACCATTACCACAACACTATGAGAGACCAGGTCCATTACCACAACACCATGAGAGACCAGACCCATTACCACAACACCATGAGAGACCAGACCCATTACCACAACACCATGAGAGACCAGACCCATTACCACAACACCATGAGAGACCAGACCCATTACCACAACACCATGAGAGACCAGACCCATTACCACAACACCATGAGAGACCAGGCTCATTACCACAACACCATGAGGGACCAGGACCATTACCACAACACCATGAGAGACCAGATCCATTACCACAACACCATGGGAGACCAGACCCATTACCACACCATGAGATACCAGACCCATTACCACAACACTATGAGAGACCAGACCCATTACCACAACACTATGAGAGACCTGACCCATTACCATAACACCATGAGAGACCAGACCCAATACCACAACACCATGAGACCAGACCCATTACCATAACACCACAAGAGACCAGACCCATTACCACAACACCATGAGAGACCAGACCCATTACCACAACACCATGAGAGACCAGACCCATTACCACAACACCATGAGAGACCAGGTCCATTACCACAACACCATGAGAGACCAGACCCATTACCACAACACCATGAGAGACCAGACCCATTACCACAACACCATGAGAGACCAGACACATTACCACAACACCATGAGAGACCAGGCCCATTACCACACCATGAGAGACCAGACCCATTACCACAACACCATGAGAGACCAGACCCATTACCACAACACCATGAGAGACCAGACCCATTACCACAACACCATGAGAAACCAGACCCATTACCCATTACCACAACACCATGAGAGACCAGACCCATTACCACAACACCCTGAGAGACCAGACCCATTACCACAACACCATGAGAGACCAGACCCAATACCACACCATGAGAGACCAGACCCATTACCACAACACCATGAGAGACCAGACCTATTACTACAACACCATGAGAGACCTGACCCAATACCAGAACACCATGGGAGACCAGACCCATTACCACAACACCATGAGAGACCAGGCCCATTACCACAACACCATGAGAGACCAGACCCATTACCACAACACCATGAGAGACCAGACTCATTACCACAACACTCTGATAGACCAGGCCCATTAACACAATACCATGAGAGACCATGCCCATTACCACACCATTAGAGACCAGGCCCATTACCACAACACCATGAGAGACCAGACCCATTACCACACCATGAGAGACCAGACCCATTAACACAACACCATGAGAGACCAGGCCCATTACCACAACACCATGAGAGACCAGACCCATTACCACAACACCATGAGAGACCAGACCCATTACCACAACACCATGAGAGAGCAGACCCATTACCACAACACCATGAGAGACCAGACCCATTACCACAACACCATGAGAGAGCAGACCCATTACCACAACACCATGAGAGACCAGACCCATTACCACAACACCATGAGAGACCAGACCCATTACCACAACACCATGAGAGACCAGACCCATTACCACAACACCATGAGAGACCAGACCCATTACCACAACACCATGAGAGACCAGACCCATTACCACAACACCATGAGAGACCAGACCCATTACCACAACACCATGAGAGACCAGACCCATTACCACAACACCATGAGAGACCAGACCCATTACCACAACACCATGAGAGACCAGACCCATTACCACAACACCATGAGAGACCAGAACCCATTACCACAACACCATGAGAGACCAGGCCCATTACCACAACACCATGAGAGACCAGACCCATTACCACAACACCATGAGAGACCAGACCCATTACCACAACACCATGAGAGACCAGGCCCATTACCACAACACCATGAGAGAGACCAGACCCATTACCACAACACCATGAGAGACCAGACCCATTACCACAACACCATGAGAGACCAGACCCATTACCACAACACCATGAGAGACCAGACCCATTACCACAACACCATGAGAGACCAGGCTCATTACCACAACACCATGAGAGACCAGACCCATTACCACAACATCTTGAGAGACCAGGCCCATTACCACAACACCATGAGAGACCAGACCCATTACCACAACACCATGAGAGACCAGACCCATTACCACAACACCATGAGAGACCAGGCTCATTACCACAACACCATGAGAGACCAGGTCCATTACCACAACACCATGAGAGACCAGACCCATTACCACAACACCATGAGAGACCAGACCCATTACCACAACACCATGAGAGACCAGACCCATTACCACAACACCATGAGAGACCAGACCCATTACCACAACACCATGAGAGACCAGACCCATTACCACAACACCATGAGAGACCAGACCCATTACCACAACACCATGAGAGACCAGGTCCATTACCACAACACCATGAGAGACCAGACCCATTACCACAACACGATGAGAGACCAGGTCCATTACCACAACACCATGAGAGACCAGACCCATTACCACAACACCATGAGAGACCAGACCCATTACCACAACACCATGAGAGACCAGACCCATTACCACAACACCAAGAGAGACCATGACCATTACCATAACACCATGAGAGACCAGACCCAATACCACAACACCATGAGACCAGACCCATTACCATAACACCACAAGAGACCAGACCCATTACCAAAACACCAAGAGAGACCAGACCCATTACCACAACACCATGAGAGACCAGACCCATTACCACAACACCATGAGAGACCAGACCCATTACCACAACACCATGAGAGACCAGGCCCATTACCACAACACCATGAGAGACCAGACCCATTACCACAACACCATGAGAGACCAGACCCATTAACACAATACCATGAGAGACCAGGCCCATTACCACAACACCATGAGACCAGGTCCATTACCACAACACCATGAGAGACCAGACCCATTACCACAACACCATGAGAGACCAGACCCATTACCACAACACCATGAGAGACCAGACCCATTACCACAACACGATGAGAGACCAGGTCCATTATCACAACACCATGAGAGACCAGACCCCTTACCACAACACTATGAGAGAACAGACCCATTACCACAACACGATGAGAGACCAGGTACATTACCACAACACCATGAGAGACCAGACCCATTACCACAACACCATGAGACACGAGACCCATTACCACAACACAATGAGAGACCAGACTCATTACCACAAGACCATGAGAGACCAGACCCATTACCACAACACCAAGAGCGACCAGACCCATTACCACAACACCATGAGAGACCAGACCCATTACCACAACACCATGAGAAACCAGACCCACTACCACAACACCATGAGAGACCACGCCCATTACCACAACACCATGAGAGACCAGACTCATTACCACAACACCATGAGAGACCAGACCCGTTATCACAACACTATGAGAGACCAGACCCATTACCACAACACCACAACACCATGAGAGACCAGACCCATTACCACAACACCATGAGAGACCAGACCCATTACCACAACACCATGAGAGACCAGACCCATTACCACAACACCATGAGAGACCAGACCCATTACCACAACACTATGAGAGACCAGACCCATTACCACAACACCATGAGAGACCAGGCCCATTACCACAACACCATGAGAGACCAGACCCATTACCACAACACCATGAGAGACCAGGCTCATTAACACAACACCATGAGAGACCAGGACCATTACCACAACACCATGAGAGACCAGGTCCATTACCACAACACCATGAGAGACCAGACCCATTACCACAACACTATGAGAGACCAGACCCATTACCACAACACCATTAGAGATCAGACCTATTACCACAACACCATGAGAGACCAGACCCATTACCACAACACCATGAGAGACCAGACCCATTACCACAACACCATGAGAGACCAGACCCATTACCACAACACCATGAGAGACCAGGACCATTACCACACCATGAGAGACCAGACCCATTACCACAACACCATGAGAGACCAGGTCCATTACCACAACACCATGAGAGACCAGACCCATTATCACAACACTATGAGAGACCAGACCCATTACCACAACACGATGAGAGACCAGGTCCATTACCACAACACCATGAGAGACCAGACCCATTACCACAACACCATGAGAAACCAGACCCACTACCACAACACCATGAGACCAGGCCCATTACCACAACGCCATGAGAGACCAGACACATTACCACAACACCATGAGAGACCAGGACCATTACCACAACACCATGAGAGACCAGACCCATTACCACAACACCATGAGAGACCAGACCCATTACCACACCATGAGAGACCAGGCCCATTAACACAACACCATGAGAGATCAGACACATTACCACACCATGAGAGACCAGACCCATTACCACAACACTATGAGAGACCAGACCCATTACCACAACACGATGAGAGACCAGGTCCATTACCACAACACCATGAGAGACCAGACCCATTACCACAACACCATGAGAGACCAGACCCATTACCACAACACCATGAGAGACCAGACCCATTACCACAACACCATGAGAGACCAGACCCATTACCACAACACCATGAGAGATCAGACCTATTACCACAACACTATGAGAGACCAGACCCATTACCACAACACCATGAGAGACCAGGACCATTACCACAACACCATGAGAGACCAGACCCATTACCACAACACCATGAGAGACTTGACCCATTACCACAACACTATGAGAGACCTGACCCATTACCATAACACCATGAGAGACCAGACCCAATACCACAACACCATGAGACCAGACCCATTACCATAACACCATGAGAGACCAGACCCATTACCACAACACCATGAGAGACCAGACCCATTACCACAACACCATGAGAGACCAGGCCCATTACCACAACACCATGAGAGACCAGACCCATTACCACAACACCATGAGAGACCAGACCCATTACCACAACACGATGAGAGACCAGGCCCATTACTACAACACCATGAGAGACCAGACCCATTACCACAACACCATGAGAGACCAGACCCAATATCACAACACCATGAGAGACCAGACCCATTACCACAACACCATGAGAGACCAGGCCCATTACCACAACACCATGAGAGACCAGACCCATTACCACAACACCATGAGAGACCAGGCCCATTACCACACCATTAGAGACCAGGCCCATTACCACAACGCCATGAGAGACCAGACCCATTACCACACCATGAGAGACCAGACCCATTAACACAACACTATGAGAGACCAGGCCCATTACCACAACACCATGAGACCAGGTCCATTACTACAACACCATGAGAGACCAGACCCATTACCACAACACCACGAGAGACCAGACCCATTACCACAACACCATTAGAGACCAGACCTATTACCACAACACCATGAGAGACCAGACCCATTACCACAACACCATGAGAGACCAGACCCATTACCACAAGACCATGAGAGACCAGACTCAGTACCACAACACCATGAGAGACCAGGTCCATTACCACAACACTATGAGAGACCAGACCTATTACCACATCACGATGAGAGACCAGGTCCATTACCACAACACCATGAGAGACCAGACTCATTACCACAACACTATGAGAGACCAGACATATTACCACAACACGATGAGAGACCAGGTCCATTACCACAACACCATGAGAGACCAGACCCATTACCACAACACTATGAGAGAACAGACCCATTACCACAACATCATGAGTGACCAGGCCCATTACCACAACACCATGAGAGACCAGACCCATTACCACAACACCATGAGAGACCAGGGCCATTACCACAATACCATGAGAGACCAGGCTCATCACCACATCATGAGAGATCAGACCCATTACCACACCATTAGAGACCAGGCCCGTTACCACAACACCATGAGAGACCAGACCCATTACCACACCATGAGAGACCAGACCCATTAACACAATACCATGAGAGACCAGGCCCATTACCACAACACCATGAGAGACCAGACCCATTACCACAACACCATAAGAGACCAGACCCATTACCACAACACCATGAGAGACCAGACCCATTACCACAACACGATGAGAGACCAGGTCCATTATCACAACACCATGAGAGACCAGACCCCTTACCACAACACTATGAGAGAACAGACCCATTACCACAACACGATGAGAGATCAGGTACATTACCACAACACCATGAGAGACCAGACCCATTACGACAACACCATGAGACACCAGACCCATTACCACAACACGATGAGAGACCAGACTTATTACCACAACACCATGAGAGACCAGGCCCATTACCACAATACCATGAGAGACCAGACCCATTACCACAACACCATGAGAGACCAGACCCATTACCAGAACACCATGAGAGACCAGACCCATTACCACAACACCATGAGAGACCAGGCCCATTACCACAACACCATGAGAGACCAGACCCATTACCACAATACCATGAGAGACTAGACCCATTACCACAACACTATGAGAGACCAGGCCCATTACTACAACACCATGAGAGACCAGACCCATTACCACAACACCATGAGAGACCAGACCCAATACCACAACACCATGAGAGACCAGACCCATTACCACAACACCATGAGAGACCAGGCCCATTACCACAATACCATGAGAGACCAGGCTCATCACCACAACACCATGAGAGATCAGACCCATTACCACACCATTAGAGACCAGGCCCATTACCACAACACCATGAGAGACCAGACCCATTACCACACCATGAGAGACCAGACCCATTAACACAACACTATGAGAGACCAGGCCCATTACCACAACACCATGAGACCAGGTCCATTACTACAACACCATGAGAGACCAGACCCATTACCACAACACCATGAGAGACCAGACCCATTACCACAACACCATGAGAGACCAGACTCTTTACCACAACACCATGAGAGACCAGACTCATTACCACAACACCATGAGAGACCAGGCCCATTACCACAACACCATGAGACCAGGTCCATTACCACAACACCATGAGAGACCAGACCCATTACCACAACACGATGAGAGACCAGGTCCATTACCACAACACCATGAGAGACCAGACCCAATGATGGTATTAGTAGTGATGATGGTAACCCATCGCAGAGTTGGGTATGCCGTTTTGATTTTGGGCAAAACGGCACGTCTACTTTATTTATAATGTATTTAAAGAGATGTTTAGATCTCCAGTAATCAACTTGACTACTCCTTTGTCAAAATTAATCTTCAATATTAGAGAACAAATAAAAAATAGATATTGAATTGCGACCCCTTGCAACTAGTACTCACGTGAGGATGTAAGAATGTGACGTAGGCCCAGGCCAACATTTGGGAAGTAAACATCAGCAAGTATAGCAACAATGGTAAATAGGTGTGCTGTTTTCGGGTGTAGCAACATTCCTGGACCAAACATAGCACTACACAAGTTTCCAAGTGATCCATACCATTGTAACAAATGGGTGAAGTTTATACAAATAACCAGAGTGGGGGAGGCAAAGCCCAAAACAAGCTTCATATGCAATGGACATTTTCGTGATGAATGCTTTGACAATAAAGTGCGATGGAGTATGGGTATGGCTAGATGCTTATACCTAAAAGCTGATGCCATACCCAAAATTTACCCTGCAGGTACATGTGCTACAAATGTTCCTACAGTGTCATCAGAGCAGAGACCAGCTGCAAGGAAGCGTCAAGTCCGAGAAGTGAGTGATAATTTTTTGGGGTGGGGAAATTTCCCTGTATAGCATTGGGTACATCTTTCCATAAAGTACGGTAGGCTACCGGGCATTAGCGAATTATGATATTTTAGATAGCCTAGCTAACTAGCTTAGTGACAGAAATAGAATTAGCCTAGGCTAGTAAGATCAGAAATTAAGGAAAATTTGCATGTAGGCCGGTAGGCCCTAGTCTAGGCCTAAGTGCTTGCCAATTTCAGGAGTCAGGAGAGTGGATAATATGGGCTAACTTAAGCCTAGCCCAAATTATACAGTCAGCGTCGATGGATATAGGCCTAACCTAGGCTAAAGAAATGTATTGGCTGAAATTCAACTACTAGCAACTAGGCTAAAAAAAAAAAAACAGTGATCAGTGGCGCAAACATTGTTGGGAAGGATATGTAGTGACTAGGCGTACGGTCATCATGTTTACATAAGTCGATCGCCGCGGTTAAGTTCCCGTCTATTTTTACGGCGATTTTTTCTGTTATTTGCACCCTGTTGGCAATGTATATGATGATGACAAATTAACAATAAGTCATGGAGGCGTGAGGGGCGGGCTTTCATTATTGTATCCAAATGCAGTCAAAATAGACGGGGACATGATCGCTAGCGTCCGCCGCGGCTCCGAGTAGTGTAAACAAGGATATGACAATTAATAATAGGCTAGGCCTACATTCGTGTCAGTGAATGTTTCTAAGAGTAAATAAATATTACCAAAAGCTGTGATTGTCCTAAATATTACAGACACCAACAAATTGTTGTCATAAAGTAAACACTGATAAATATATTAGGCTATACCCGGTAGGTTATAGCCTAATCTATAAGCTATAAACATCGGGAAAACACTTCTTTAATCACAGTCTATGACGTGGGACCACACAATTATATAATAGAGGTTTACAATTTCCATTCAGTGGCCTGCATATTCAGACACTGTTGATTTGATGCCACCCCCGGTACAAGTACAGCTGCAGCTGCTTCTCCCTCCTCTCCTGCTGCTGGATCTCGTCCTACAGGTTCATACATATAAGCCTGTACACCACCAATATTCATCACTTGAGGTTCTTCCCCATAATCACGGTTATCACCCTCAGTATTGGCAAACGATTCGGAACTACTGTCACTATCCTCCATTTCCACCTGTCAGAAGAGCTTGTTGTGTTGCTGGGCATACGTCATCAAAGCGCTTAAACTTCGAATCCAGAAAAGTGTCACCCATATCCTATTTTGGCCATTATATATATAATTAAGCCATTGTAGCAGAAAATATTGCACCAAAAGCTATAGTGCACACTGCCGGTAATGATTGTGGAGGAAAATTATAGTATGCACACCCACCTTTTATATTAGCCAGAATGAAATGCGGCCTGGTATACTGGAAGGGAAAAGAAAGGGTACATTGTGTTGAAAGGGTTAATAAAAACCCTTTCTCACCAGTGTGTTTTCATCTCGTCTTCTATGGAGCTGGAATATGTTGTGGGTCTTGGAAAGTCCGAATTTAATCAACATTTTCATCAAGGTTTCAACCTTTCTTTATTCAGGTGACTCAGTATATTTTGTAAATGACTGGTTTCACATAGTGATTATAGTGAAAGCTTGTGAAAGACGAGACTTGAGCGTACATATAATAGGGGAATTGATGGCAGCGAAAACAAATATAGGCCCAGGATGTGATATTATGGTAAATAGAGAAGCACTGGAAGCTGTTAATTAATTTAAGCATCTTGAGGCCATGATTGTGCAAGAGAAGTTCAAATTAGAATGGCTGAAGAAGGATAAGTGGTAGTGGTTAGTACAATGAAGGGTTTGATTATGAATTTACTTATTATCATAGGCGTACGATGTGTCGGGTGATGGGGCTGTTGCAACCCCAAAAGTCAGAAAACCTTACATATTTCGTGCAAGAGCATACCAATGGTTCGGGCAAGTAACATGGCCATCCAGTGGATTCATAATTTTTAAATAAACACTATATTATATACTTTCATTTTGTAATGATACCTGAAATACTCGGAAATATCTTTAATTTAATTAAATATCTGTCAACTCTAATAGACTATTTTTCTGCCAAACTATTATAAGCATAATAAAGTTGTCCACAAGTTCATAAAAAAGAGTAAAGCATAATATGAGTATCTTGAATATCGCAGGTTATAAGGTCATATAAATTTCTTACGTCCTTGACGATTCACCAGCACCATAGATCATACCACCAGCGACACCACAGGTGACACAGCAAGTGACGAAACCCCAACCCTAGACCTCCCAGATAAAGACCCAAGTCTACTTTACGCTAGGCTCGAAGGTATTGGAGTAGAAAAGCGACTCTCTTCGGGAGTGCGACCACCTGGCTACCCCTGCGCTGAGGGTGGAAGCTCCTATAGGACAAGCAGATTGTACACAGTGCCAGCACCGGACCCGGGCGCGCGAAGGGAAGAGGAGACAGCCTCGGAAGCTGATTGGCCAGTCAGAACAGAGTCGCCTCTCCAACCTGCTTCCGCTTTGGCCCATTGCATCCCCGGAACCCAGACACAACACCACCTCTCTCCATCGCCTTGCCCTTGGATCAAAGGGACAATCACGAGATGGGCCTTGGAATGTGCTTGATCCACACAAAAGGAGCAAAATGGCCTCTCGATCCAGGACGGGACCTAATAAGGTCCGGAATCCCCACCCACGACACACTGGCTCACAGACATAAAATGCGCCTAGACCATCCTCCTCCTCACCTCTTCCACTCCCTTTTCAGACATGACTCTTGACAGAAGAAAGCACAGGGACCATTCGGGATATTAAGAAAGAGAGAAATGGAAGCCTAAAGGCTGACAACCCTATCAACAAAATAGATAAAATTCTGACACGAATCCCAGTCTCTCACCTATTTTACCTCAAGGAGTCCTTCAAAGCATGGGGAACTAGAGGGGTTACGAGACCTATTGAATGCTGATGCAGATGACTATGTAAAAAAACTGAGTCACCAGTGGCAGGAAGAGCTTTTTAGGATACTAAAAGCGTAGTGCGAGGGATCGTCCGTGACATAACCTGAAGCATAGCTGCCCTGGGAGAAATCACCGCCCCTGCTACCTGTTGTACCTGAAAGATACCTAAAGCAAACGTCGGACATTATCACGGTGCTGACCAACCCTCTTAGCAGTCCTGGTTACCGGTTGTTCCTGAAAAACAACTGTAGCAGATGCCATACACTGTCACAGTACTGACCAACTCCCCTAGCAGCCCTGTTCCCCTGTTATAACTGAAAGACTACCTTAAGCAGACGTTGGACACTGTCACGGTGCTAATCAACACCCCTAGCAGCCCCTGTCCCCCTGAAAGTCACCCGTACAGATGTCAGAGGACACCACCACATTGCTGACCAAATTCCTTAATTCCCCCATTGTCCTACAGACGACAGTCAATGTGGATCCCTTTTCCTTTGTTACCTAGATCACAGCCGCCCAACTCTATACACCTCTGACCAGCCGCGCCAAGCCTTTCAAGAAAGCCGCGTCTGCCTTGAGTCTACCTGTCATGTTAAACCCCTGCCTCTCGCACTAATTTCTCCCACCATCCCTACCCAACCCCCGCATTTCCCACGAGCCACTATTGGTACACTCGGATACCATAGTCTCTAGTCCACTCCTCTCTGGCAAGAGGTGAGGCCAGGACCCTTACTGGACGGCAACCCACAGTGATGGTTAGGGGAGGGGATGGGGGGGGGGGGGCAACGCACACACGAACACACTGTGAAGCATTTGTGTGAAGCAATCCAGGAAGCTATCTTTGTTGGTTACTTTCTTGTAGATATTTTATATTTGGTCCCATCATTTCGCAGTATTTAAAATCCTTTATTCTATACTATTGAGAACAAACATATGCAATATTTTCTTTAGCATGAGTAAGTATAACTACCGGTGTGAACCATTAGTTATTAGGAAGTGCAGTTCCTATTATTAGCAAATTTGAAGTTCAGGAAAGGCTTTAAATTAGATCAGTATAGATATAGCAGACTGGAACAGAGAGAGAGAGAGAGAGAAGGATAGTGTGTGTGACTGTGTGTGTGGGGGGAGGGGGGGGGGTGTAACAGACTGGGAGGCAGAGAAACAGGGAGAGGGTGGGATGTGGTTGTGAGAGGCAAAGAGGGAGTAAGAGTGATAGGGAGGTGTTGGAAAGGAAATATGGAATAGGAATATGATAGAACTTCATTAGAAACATGTATGTGTGTGTGTGTGTGTGTGGGTGTGAATAACTAATCATAGTCATATATGTCATTTCTGAATTAAATCTTTCATATAGGGTAATTATTATAACAATTTAAAGATTTTCATTATCCTTACTGTTAGAGAAGTTGCATTCCTATGGAAGTAAAGCAATACCCATGAATACGACTTCAGTCTGAAGGATGTTGCTTGATTCGTAGGGTTCACTTTAAACCTACAGTACGCGCATGGATTGTGTTCTTGATAGAAGCATATGTTTCCTCTATATATAATAATGTTAACAAAATTGTGAGATGAAACGGTAAAGTAATAAACACCAAGACAATATATATTAACATACATTTATATGAATATAAATAGTAAGACGTTAATATGAACTCGGAAATATAAAACATATGCAACCAATATACAGAGAGAGAGAGAGAGAGAGTGAGAGAGAGATGCATGGAACAATTAGTATATCAGTTAAATCTTGGCTATGGCACTTGTATCTAAGTATTAATAATAATAATAATAATTAAAGTTGCAAGCAACGTTGTGCGGCGTTCGAGCGGGGTTGCACGCAGGGTATTGTGTTGGATACAAGGGCTGTGCCACATATATCAAAATATCATGTATCTCATCGGGCATGGAGAAAGTACAGAAGGAATATAGTGTAGCCATTTTGGCTATGGCCACTTAGACCATTAAGGAGTGTGACCATTTTGGTTAAAGCTATTAATCCTGTACGAGTTGTTGTTGTTGTTGTTGTTCCCTAAGCTGCCTGGCCGAACAGCCCCAGGTCCCTGAGGAAGGCCATGGCCACGATCGGGCTTTCCCACAGACCTCTCATTGAGTGTAGATTGTGTTGTTGGCGTAAGTGGTTGTGTGAAATGCAGTCTTCTATTATGTGTTTAATGGTATGGAGTGCTGTGTTACATCCCAGGCAGGCATCGACAATGGAGTCATCCAGTCTCTTCTGATAGCTCAGGAGAGCTGGATGGTGTCCGCATCTCAGCCTGGCCAGGTGGACTCTGTCCTCGCGAGGAAGGGAGGATTCGGAAGGATGGATTTCGGGAGGTCGTGCTTGCATCTGCGGGTTGTCTGTGAGTGAGTGGATGGATCGGCGAGAGATATGAGTATGGATGTGCTTCTGGAAGGTGATTTGGGGTGGGAGAGAGGACAGTAATTGTGTGTGATACCGTGTGCTGGGTGTTGTTTTGATATTTCTTGGTGTCTGTGGGTGTGTTGCCATGTAGTTTAGTGGGTGGTCTTGGTTCGTGGAGGCTACTGCCAGGAATTGAGTGCCTCTCATGATCACTGATCTTATGTATTGTTTATATACTGTGGTGGTAGTTTCTTTGTTGTGTCCAAATTTTGTGTGAGCAAGTGACCTGAGGGCGTTAAGTCTGGGTGTCATTTCTTTTTAATGTTTGTGGTGTGTTGTTTGAATGTCATATGAGTATCATATGTTACTCCTAGGATTTTGTGTGTGTGTGTATGTGTTAGGGGTGTGTTGTTTATGGTGAGTTGAGGGATGTATTTGTGTTCTCCTGTCCAGCTTGTGAGCAGGATTGCGGTGGATTTGGCTGGGGGTAGATTAAGTCTGTTTGTAGTGTACCAGCCATGTAGTGTGTTGAGATAGGGTTGAAGGAGATCTGTTGCTCTTTTTGGTTCATGGTGTGTGCATGTGAGTGTTATGTAATCTGCATAGGAGGCAAATTTTATTTGGGGCATATTGGGTGTAGTTATATCGTGCATGTACAGATTGAAGAGTGCGGGCGATAGGACGGATCCTTGTGGGACTCCGTTTGGAAAGTTTCTGATTTTAGATGACTGACCGGCAAAAGATACGTGTGCACATCTGCCTGCTAGGAAGTTGGCCAGCCACCTTTTTGTGTTGTTGTGCATGTTTGTGTTGTAGATTTTGTTTGTTAGGTTGTGGCGGGGGATGGCATCGAAGGCTTTACTAATGTCGAGTGTGGCTAATAGTGATCTGTGTGGGGGTCTAGCTGAGTTGATGCCGTCAAAAGCTCTTTGTGTAAGGTCTGTGAGAAGAGTGTTTGTGGAGTGCAGTGGCCTAAAGCCATGTTGTGTTGGAGCTAGGGGTAGGTCGGGTGTAATTAGTTGTAACACTAGGCGTTCCATGACTTTGGAGGGGGAGCAAAGGAGTGTGATGGGGCGGTGCGAGGAGGGTAGCGTGGGGTCTTTGTTGGGTTTGGGGAATGTGGTGATGAGACCATGCTTCCAAATGTCTGGTATTGTGTTGTGTGAATAACTGTAGTTTGATATGTTAGTGAGTGCTTGTATGCCTTGTGGTCCCAGGTGTCTGAGGTGTATATTGCTTATGTTTGTACACTGGTAACTATGTATGATATTTCTTTGTGTACCAGGGTGATGAGTCCACCGCCTCCGCCGACAGCCCGGTCTTGTCTGATGGTGGTGAAATCATGAAATGTGGGTGTTTTTTGTGTTGTGCGGAGTTTTGTTTCTTGTAAGATGGCAATGTGTATGTTGCGTTGTTTGATGAAGTGTGAGAGTTTCTTTGTGTTGATGCCATCTATGTTCAATTGGAGAATGTTAATGTTATGTGCACGATGTATGTTGGATGCTGCTGCACGAGGATGGGGTGGGGGTGAGGGAGGGGGTGGGGGTGAGGGAGGGGCTAGGGGTTGGGATGGGTGAGGTTGGGGTGGGGATTGGGGAGCAGATGGGGGTTGGAATGGATTAGGATGGGGTGTGGTATGTTGAGTTGAGGATGTGGATGGTATGGGAAGGTTAGGTGGGTTAGGGAGGAGAGGTGGACAGGTTTTAGGGGGGGGAGTGGATGATATGGGAAGGTTAGGTGGGTTGGGGAGGAGAGGTGGACGGGTTTTAGGCGAGGGATTTGACTGGGAGAGGGAGGGGCATGAGGAACAGGTCCAGGTGTTCGTGTAGTGTTTCTTGGAGGCAAGTGTTGTGGAGGTGAAGTGGGTCCAGTTCCTGCATGAATTGCAGAGAACTGAACCATTAGTGTGGCGACTCGAAGCGATGGGTTTTGAGCAAGTTGGACATATGTATGTGTAGGTGGGTCCTGGGTTGCTCTCAATGTCTCCGGCTAGAAGAAGTCTTCGAGAAATGACAGCCGGAGAGTCATTTCTCGGTGTAGGAAAAACTGTGTGATGTGTTTGTGTGGTGTGAGGTGTGGAAATTCTCGGCGCGACCGAAGCCGCTCCAAGAACTCCTGTACGAGTAGGCATAATTGCCTGAAATTGCCTTCATTCCCTGCTCATTTTCATGCATAAGCAAAAGCCAGAGCGTAATACAATTATGTATTCGTGAAAGTACGGTAATAGCTTTCAAATTACTCCTGTATCATCCCTGTACGACGTCTGGTTTTCTTGTAAGGATCTTGCAAACGAAGGGCAAAATTGCTAAAAATTACCAAATCCGATAGGCCTAGGCGAAATCGCTAATAATTACCAATTATTTTCTGTTTTCGCTATGTGTGACGCTGCACATAAGTGAACTCTCTCTCACACAAACCTCAGTGTCGTGGCGGGGCCTGTAGGCTCCGGCTGACGTCCATCCGTGCTGCTTGCAAAAGCTGGCCTGGCTCACAGGCTACAAAATAGCCGGAAAATCGTCTCCGTCATATGAGGGGCCCTGCGGGAATGGGGTTAAGAAGTGTGGTTGTTTTGATTATTTGATAGGGTCACCATAAGGGTAATGGTGTGGCATTTGTTCTGTACAGAAGCTTAGCCTTTTTGGTTGGGGCTTCTTAGGAATGTGACCTTTTTCGTTAGCCATGGAGAAACTGCAGAGGTACAAATTATTATAAGCAACCTCATGTTAAAAATATTGTATTGATTGTATGCGTGTATGCCCCGACAGAGCATATACTTGAAAGAAAGAAAGAGGAGTTCTGGATGAATGTGGAGGCGTGCCTGGAGAAGTTTGACAAGAACGAAAGAATATTTCTGATTGGGGATATGAATGGTAAGGTGGGTGATAGGAAAGTTGAGGGAGTGGTGGGAGGGTGGGGGGTACCATCAGAGGTGAATGGGAATGGTAGTGCACTTGTGGACGTATGTGTGGGGAGGAGGCTGTGGATAGCCAACACCTTCTTCCGACACAGAATGATCCACAGGTACATGTGGAAACGGATGTTGACGATGAAGGATAAGACAGTGGTGGAACGAAAGTCATTGATTGATTATGTATGTGTGGATGAACGAATGAAGAAAATGTGATGGATGCTAGGGTGTATAGGGGTATTGGAGGGGGTCTGTCTGATCATTATGTAGTGGTAGCTAAGGTTAGGATACAAAGAAGTGGGTGAGGAGAGCTGGAGGGAGGCGAGAGGAGGGTGGAATGGTGAGGAGGGTGGAGAGGTTACAGGAGGAGGAAGTCAGGGAGGAGTACAGGAGAGCAGTGGAAAGACGACTAGGTGGGTTCGACCTGGAAGTTATGGAGGAAGTGGAGGAGATGAGCAAGGTGTTTAAGGATGAGATCTGTGCAGCATGTGAGGAGGTGTGTGGAGTGAGGAGAAGAGGGAGGGGAGTGAAAGGTACAGCATGGTGGACAGAAGAGGTAAGAATAGCTGTGGAAGAAAAGAAGAAAGCATATAGAGAGTGGTTGGGTAGTAGAGGGAATGAAGATTCCGAGAGACAGAAACGAGCACCTGAGTGTAAAATGGAGGGAGAGTAAGAAACTGTTCTGGGAAGAAGTCAAGAAAGTTAGGGAAGGTAGCAAGGGAACAGTAAGGGTGTGAAAGATAAGAATGGGAGAATGCTAGCCGAGAAGCAAGAGAGAGTCGAAAGATGGAGGGAGTACTTCAGTGAGTTGCTAAATGTAAGGAATGAAGAGCCAGCAAACATAGCTGGATATGGTATGGGAGGGAGAAGAAGAGAAGTAGTGGAGGAGGAGGTGGGGATCAGGAGGTCAGAAGTGTGGGAAGCCATGAAAAGAGTGAAGTTGGGGAAAGCACCAGGAACAGATGGAGTGTGTGGGGAAATGTTGAGGTATGGTGGTGAGATAGTGATAGAATGGGTATGGAAAATGTGCAAATTAACATGGGAGAAGGGGAGTGCACCCGATGACTGGAAGACTGGTATAATAGTCCCCCTATATAAGGGCAAAGGGGAAAGAGGAGTGTGTGGTAACCACCGAGGAATATGTCTTCTAAGCGTAGTAGGGAAGGTATACAGTAGGGTTCCGGTAGTGATTAAGAGAGTGAGAGTGAGAACGGAGAAATGGATAGGCGACGAGCAGGGAGGTTTTTAGGAAGGGAAGAGGATGTGTAGATCAGATTTTTACCCTGAATTGTGTTGTGGAGAAGTATCTGGAGAAGAAACAAAAGGTGTATGTTGCCTTTATGGACTTGGAGAAGGCCTATGACAGAGTGGATAGAGAAGGTTTGTGGAAAGTACTTAGAATATACGGAGTAGAGTGCAAGTTGCTGAAAGCAGTGAAGAGCATGTATGAGGGTGTAAAGGCGGCAGTACGTGTGGAGAGTGAGCAGAGCGAGTTCTTTGACCTGAATGTTGGTTTCAAACAGGGGTGTGTGATGTCCCTGTGGTTGTTTACTGTATATATGGATGGAGTCATAAAAGAAATACTATCAAGAGCAGTGGATGTTGGTGTATCGCTGAAAAGGGAGGGAATTGAGTGGAAGCTACCTATACTGCTGTTTGCGGATGATACAGTTCTGATGAGTGATAATGAATGGGAGTTGCAGGGTCTGGTAAATGAGTTTGGAACAGTGTGCGAAAAACGGAATTTGAAGGTAAATGCGGGGAAGAGCAAGGTTATGGTCTTCGAAAGGGGTGAAGTCACAGAGTGTGAGGTGAAGCTGAACGGTCAGGCTATGGAGATCGTCAACTCTTTTAAGTATCTGGGCAGTGTGTTGAGTAAAGATGGGACTATGGATGAAGAAGTGCGGGAGAGGGTACAACAGGGGAAGAGGGTTGTAGGAACGCTAAAAGCAGTAACAAGAAATAGGGTGGTCAGTATGGAAGTGAAGAAGTCCTTGCATGACAGTGTGGTAATCCCGACACTGACTTACGGAAGCGAAGCATGGACGTTGGTTGAGAGACTCAGACCAAGAGTGAGAGCAGTGGAAATGAATTACTTAAGGAGTGCGTGCGGAGTTACATGGAGGGATAGACAGACTAATGAGGAAGTAAGAAGGAGGTGTGGTGTGGAGGTAGATGTGCTGGAAAGTGTGAAAAGGAACAACTTGAGATGGTTCGGCCATATGGAACGTATGGAAAGCGAGAGAATGACTAAGAGGGTGTATGAGAGCGAGGTGGAGGGACAGAGAGGGAGAGATAGACCGAATGAGAGGTGGAAGGATGGAGTGAGGAAGTACATGAACGAAGGCGGTGCTGGTTGGGGGAGGGGCGTCGACTGACTGGGGACAGAGGTGCATGGGGGCGGTTCGTTCTTGGCCACCCCTTCGGGGATCACGGCGTCAGGCAATAGATGATAGATAGATGTTAAAAATATCTTATATATTTTTTTTAGCTTTACTTGGCATTCCTCTTCCTCTATGTATCTAGCAATTTAACCCCCTCAAACTCCTTATGACGCGTATAGTGAACTGAATTTTGCAGTTTTTTGGGGGGAGAAATCTTATTGCCATTTGGGGTTGAATTTATTTCTCGCAGTGTTGGCAGTGG
Source organism: Paralithodes platypus (assembly GCA_032716605.1). NCBI lineage: Eukaryota > Metazoa > Arthropoda > Malacostraca > Decapoda > Lithodidae > Paralithodes > Paralithodes platypus. The sequence goes on along the minus strand of CM064511.1, from coordinate 12,936,578 downwards.
ACATTGTTTTGAGGATATATGGAACTTGTTGGAGTTTATTGGTGACCTAGTATTGAACTCAAAAACATCTTCGAATATTTTTTGTGAATAAAGCTACGCGAGAGTTTGGCTACTTTTGTCTTGACTTGGGATTTTGTTTTGTTTTACTCCATCATGTCACTGGACGGGTCTGAGCATAGTGAGGGCACGGTGCGAGAGACAGGCGAGGAGGTGGAGAAGGTGGAGTTGTTAGACGGCGTTCGGGTGGTGAACGATGAGGAGGATGCTCGGAGGTTTTTGGAGGAGTCTGTGACGGCGGACCGGGTGTCGGGACTGGACCGGTACGGACTGCAGTGTATAGCCACGGTCTTAGGGTTTTCTGGTACTAGCGGTTTGTCGAGAAGTGAGCTGGTTACCTGTGTGGTGGGGGGGGTGCATGGGGGTTCGGGGGGAGCGGGAGCTGGGGCACCTTCGTCCCAGCCCCCATTCCACTCAACTCCTATCATGGCGCCCCCTCGGGGTCCGGAGCCGAGTACGTTCCCGCAGGCCGATGTCCGCTGGCGGTTGGGTATACCTCTAGGTGACTCATGGGTGGTTCCCCGATAGTAGCACCCCCTCTTCAAAGTTTGTCTCCCGAGATGTTGTTCCAGCTCGAGCTCGCCAAACTCGAGCAGCGGAAGCATGAGGCTGAGCTCCAGCAGCGGCAGCGAGAGGCTGAGCTCAGGCAGCAGAAGCAGCAGCGAGAGTCTAAGCTCAAGTATAAAATATTTAATATCAGGCTGAGTCTGCAAGGTATTGTGCCGATATTAACCTAGAGAAAACTCGTGTAGAGGTGACGAGGAACCGGGTCGTCCATGGGGGTCGACCCCATGACCAGTCCCTGTCGCATCTACGAAAGTTGGTTCCAGTGTTTGATGAGTTAGGAGTTACAGAATTCTTTCTCCGTTTTGAGAAAAAGTGCCGGGAGCACCAATGGCCCGAGGAGAAGTGGGCAGCCCTTGTTTCGTGACGATTGACGGGGAAAGCACTCAAGGCGTACGATGCTTTACCCCTAGAGTCTTGCATTGACTACGAGGTGTTGAAAGAGGCTGTCCTGAGGGCGTATGAATTGCAGCCAGAGACCTATATGCTGAAGTTTAGGGCTGTTCCTAAGAGAAAGGAGAGTACTTTCCAGGAACACGCTAGAGAGCTGTCAGATGCATTTGAGAATTGGTTAAGGTCGGAGAAGGCAACTACTTTTGATGCAGTGAAGCAATTAGTGTTGTTAGAACAATTTTTCAAATGTACTGGCAGTGACTTGACTCTTAACCTGAAAGAAAAGCAACCTAAAACTATGCAGGAGGCGGCTGCGCTGGCTGACGTCAGGTTGTCATTGATTCGTTGGTGCGGGTCTGCACAGAGAGCTGAGGCAGGTAACCAGGGGCGTACCACTCCACCCCCCCGAATTAAGGACACAACTAATTACCCATTTAAGAGTACTGGTGCCAATTTTGATCCCAAGTCGAAACCCTTCCTGTTAAAGAAAGGCCAGGGCCCTTCCTCACCTCAGAGGAAGTCCAACAGCGAAGTGAAGTGTTTCAAGTGTCATGAGAAGGGGCATAGTGCGCGCTCATGTCCGAGCACACCGCCTACAGCAGTGGTGTCACTAGTGAGCAACATCGGTGTGTCTTTGAGGTCTTCCGCGTTTGCCAGGGGTAATATGTCGGTTGCGAAGTCACAGTCAGTGCAGAAGCAGCAGGAGGGCTGGTCACCCGTCCGAGATGCTTTTTGCGGTCATAGGGGGCACGGCACTGTGAGGTGGGCTGCTGTGGAGCATAGGCTTGAGTTGCTGCGTGATACGGGCGCTTCCCAGACACTTATTAACCCTTTCACGCACATATGATGCAGAGGTTGCCAGATTAGCATTAAGAAATAGAGTTCTCTCACTCTTATAATTACCTCTCCTAAATTAGTTTTCTGCCCACAGCTAACTCAAAGACAACTGCAGAGGTTGAAGTAACTAAACTAAAGGTTTCTATATACCCCTGATGGTAACAAAGGCTTTAAAGTATCCCTAATAGGGTCAAAATCGCGTCATATGTCGGAGAGGGTTAAGAACTTCACTGGCAAGCCTATTAACGTGGCTCGGGTTGTGGTGGTTCAAGGCATCAATGCTACGTGGTCTTACCCGCTGGTCAGAGTGGAGCTTGAGGTGGATGGTGTGACACGGGAGTTGGATGTGGGTGTTGTGGAGAAATTGCCAGTTGAGGGGGTCGACCTCCTTCTCGGTAACGACTTTGCGGTGCCTACTTCCGAGGTTCCACCCTTAGTCGTTGCCGAGAGAGCGGCCGACACGAGTAGGGAGGGGCAAGAGGGGCTCGAGAGGTGCCAGACGCAGCAGATGGCGTGCGCTGTCACCAGTTCTCAGTCCGCTCAGGTGTCATAGCCTAGTACCCAGGTTTCAGACCAGCGGAGGAAGGGTCGGAAGGAGAAAGTCGAGGCTGGTGGTCGGGTTGAGAGTTTGGACCCAGCGACACTCCTTGGTGACTCGGTACTTGCACCAAATTTGAGCTCTGGAATGGCCCCAGAACCTGTTGTTACGTCCTGGGATATATAAACACTGGGCTCTTTCTATTGGACTAGGTATGCGGCAACAAGCAACAACGGAAAACGCTAGATCCAACCCTTATCTATAAACCCAGGCAACAAACCACCCTAAACCGTCAAGAGTCCTGCCTGGACAACAAGGTATCCTATGACTCGGTTACAGGGTGCATGCACTATAGACTGCTGATAGTCAAGCAGGCTATATAAAAGATCACGCAATTAAGTTGACTTAAAGCTTCAAGGAAAAGATAGATAACGGAATTAAATTGCAGAAACAATTATAATAACAAACTAGAAGAAAGTACATTTAACGTTACGTTAATTAATACAACTAATCACCCCTGCGTGAAAGAAGGTGAAAGCAAACAGTCCTCAAAACATCGTACAGGTAGACAAGATGCAGGTTTCTAAACTGCATGCGGCTACTGTAGGATCTGATGGTTAGCAAAGAAAGTAAGTTACGGATTTAGAGAACTCTTAACTCATAAGCAGGAATAAATACTACTCACAATGCTCACAAAAACGGTAAAACTGTGGCACAATAACAAGCATGCAGAAATAATAAACCCCTAGCTGTTAATCTGCCAGGTGGCAGAGGTCTAGCCGGATGGATATAGGCTTCGGATACCCGGGCTGAGCCACCTGCTCTAGCCTAGGGACGTTCCCAAGTCTGTGCGCCAAATTACTCTAATTGAAAGGGTGCTCTCTTGAGAGACTCAGATCCCAAGTATCTGACTCTCTCCTGGCGACCCTAAAACAAAAGCAAGACGTGCTAGCGCAGTGCTGAGTGGACTAGGCAAGCCTCACACAACACAACACTAGACACACAGGGACACAGACAAAAAAATGCCCCCAGACTCCCACGGGTATCCTAGTAAAGTCGTGCGGGTCCACAGGACTCGCACCAGCAGACTTTACTTAAAGGATCGCAAAAAGCCTCCCCTCCGGTCTAGCCCCTGCTCACCTGCCAGAAGAACACACTAGCAAGCATGAAACCACCAAATATGAGACAACAAAAAAGCTTCCTAGGTCTCATTAACAATTACATCTCTGCATAAGGCCCAAAATCCTATCTAATTATCTGAGAGCTCGTCGTTAATACAATAATAGATATAAGGTCTATCAAGGGGATGGGATAATTAAATAGATTGGTGAAGTAGTGGAAAGAATGTATACAAAGTAAGAGAGAAAGTTTCTAAGTGGGGTTGAGAGGGATAGATATCAAGGGGGTCCGAAGGGTACGACAGTGAGGTGAGCTCTGAGTCTTGAATCTGTCTGGACCCCACCCTAGGCATGCGAAATACATCCCATGCTTGGCAACACTCAACACAGTTGCCGGGTCAAAATCGTCTACCCCTTGCGTGAGTCGAAACTAAGCCTAACTTTGCGATCAAATTGGCACCATCAGGCTCGTCCCAAGCTAGACTCTCCGCGCGAAGCAACGTCCCCCAGCCGGTCTCTCTCTCCCGCTCGTCTCCTCCCACTCTCACTAGCCTTACATCTTATATATTATAATGAAACAATCAACTATCGAGAATAAAATATACTAAGATGCGTTGGTTAAGAATAAGGGCAGCTTCAAGCTGTGAAACAACATAAGAATATCCCAGACATTAGTTACATTGTCGTAGGATATATACTAAGGAAAAGCCGGCCGGCCGGCTTCCGCCAGCCGGTTTCTAAACGGCTGGGCAGCCGACACTCGCGCATGCCCGCACGTGGCTACTATGCAGGAGCGTCACACTGTCCCCCCTAGTGACATGGTAGGGCATGATGGCACTCCGCGACAGAGTAGTTCCCAGGTGCAACTAGAAGATATTAGTCTTGAGAGTTGTGGGAACGGGGCTATTGAACTCGATGAGGACGGGGAAGCATGTCATGTGAACCTGTTGAAGGAGTTTGTGAGGCGCCCACCTGAGCAGCCTACTGTCCCTGTGTTGGTCTGCAGCGGCCAAGGTGGAGAAGGAGAGGGGGCAGTGAGGCACAGGTGGTGGAAAGTTGGGATTGTCATGTCTCGGCGGATCAGTGGGCGGGGAGTACGAGTCAGGTGACTGTGGAAGTGCTTGAGCACCTGCCTGAGCAACAGTTTGTAGCGATCCAGCACCTGCTCGGTTCATACCCCACTGTTTGTGCCGAGCACCCAGGCCTCAGAACTCATGCGGTGCACTATGTTCCGCTGGCAGGTCACTTGGGTGTGAGTAAACCGTTGGCCTCGTTGTTCAAGGTGGGCGACGAGGCTTTGGCATGGTTGTCAGGTCAGGGTCGACCCATGGCTGCTAAGGGTGGTGGTCAGTATCAGGACGTTAAGCAGATTGGTGAGGGTAACTATGGACTAGATACGCCCGACCGTCGCATAGCCTCCCAATGCTGCCCTAGTAAAATGCAACAGGCCTACCATAGACCGACTGTATCTGGCTGTGGCGCTGAAGGCGGTGATGCTGTGCAGGCAGATGTAGTCGCAAGGAATGCGGGGGTGCTCATGTACGGTATCAGCGGGGAAGAATTAGCACTTATGAACTGTGGGAGTGACTGCACAGGTGGTACAGATTGTCCCTCTCATGACTTGGCTGTTCTAGGGACAGAGGTGGAGAAGGAGGGAGACTATAGTTTAGAAACTGCGGTCCCGGCTGGGTTGTGGGAGGGCACTAAGCATGTTGTTCTTCGAGATAAGTTGCAACCTCTTGTTCCTAAGCGCCAAGAGAAGTTGCTTACTAGGCTGTGGCAGTACGTCCGCATGGTTGTTGATTCTCCAGGCCTGATGTACGGGGTGGCACCCGACATGGAGGCTGGAGACAGTGCAAGGCTCAAATTGGCTCCCTACCGTATAAATCCTGCTCGACAGCCTGTCGTGAAAGCAGAGCTGGACTACATGTTGGAAAAGGGTCTGAGGGATAAGGGATATCGTGAGTGGTCGTTGCCAGTGACTTTGCAACCTGAGTTGAGTGGCAAGATCCGTGTCTGTGTTGATTGCAAGAGTGTTGGTGCATCATCCCTGACAGATGCCTATACCTTATCCAGAGTTGACGACCCCATAGACCGCATCGGGGCTGCCTCGTTTAGCACTAAGGTGGAAATAGTGAAAGGTTATTGGCAGGTCCCGTTGCCGGAAAGAGCGAAGAAAAGTGCCAGTCTTGTGATCGACTGGGCAGTTTATCAGTGTCAGGTGTTGTTTTGCTGACGGAACACAAGTTGGATGTGTGGCATGTTAAGGGCACTGATAATGTTCTGGCTGATTGTTTGTCACGGTAGGGTATGTTTTAACACCTTAAGAGCGGCCTATGCGGTTTATTTATATGTACCGCCCAGCGGGGTGTTTTTAGCCAAAATAGGGCTGTTTACGTGATCATTTTCATGCCTAAATAAGACCCAGAACGTAAAACAAGTATCTATCCCTGAAAGGGCATAAACAGAGCTTTCGAATGACACCATAACGATCCTTTTATGATGGCTAGTTTTCTTGCAATAACCGTGCAACGCGAGTGCAAAAAGCATGTAATTAGCCACTTTCCCGATACAATTCCTTATATAGCGAGTGAGAGAGGGAGGAGGGAGCTGGGATTCGTGTCAGTATGTTCGCCGCGGTGGTCTGGAGCAGTCATACGCTCGCTACTCTCCTGCCACCACTTGTCTCTCTCTCTCAGCAACATTACGTGCTGAAATTGCCACTCGACCTATGTCGAGCGCCGCCACATAGTCCAGCTTTATTTAACTCGACTTATGTTGCTCGCCGCTAATTAAGGGTTAAGGAGCACCCTCGCCGTTCAGTCAGTGTTGGTTTGAGAGTGGAGAAAAATTAGGCTTGCCCCTGTAGTGCAAAGCCGCCAAAAACACTATTAAAAATAATACAAAAACCTCACATAAAAACTCTTTCTTTTGATAGTATATAAGTGCAGTATGTTACAGCAAGAATCTAAGACATTCTGAGTTTTGTCTTAGTAGGCTAGGCTTGGTGAAGCTTGCTCGTTGAGCGTAATATTGTTAAGTGATACGATTATTTTGGGGAAGTGTTGTGTAGATTTTTTTATATAATGAAGTGTTTTATGTTTGTGATTGTGCCTTGTTTTCACAACTTGGGGGAGTAGCTGGGTGGTGCGGGGTTTGTGGGCATTCTGTCTGGTCAGATGTGGCGTTTACCTGAGGTTAAAACGTCTCACATCTTGGGCGGGGTGTTATGCTGGCCAGCTTGCCAGAATGTACTCGTACTTGCTAGCGCTCGCCAGGGCAGTGAAATGGGCTATAATAATCGTAGAACGATGTTCTTTCTTTCTTAGTGTTCATGTAGTCACAGACAGATCAGCGTTTGCCTATATTCTTGTCTGTGACACTTGGAAGTATTTTATATCATTGATAGAGTATAAGATATGTAGTGTGTTAGTTGCAAGGATAGAGAGAGAAGGAAGCAGCGAGGTGGTAGTATGTGTGTGTGTATGTACGTGTGCATTCCTCGCTTGGGCGGTGCCACCCGCTCGTGATTGGCCGGCGGGCCTGGCGTGTCATATGACGCCTGAATTCATGACGTAGTTGTCTGTGATTGGAGGCCGCTGTCTTAGCTCGTTGGTGCGGGCTTCCTTCCCGTGTCTCTCCTTAGAGCTTGGTATGTTGTGCTTGGTCCTAGACGTCCCTTGCATTCTGTCCCCAATCTAACCCTATTTACTGCTGTTCCTCTCTCTGAACTCCTTCCTTCCAATACTTCTTATCTTTATTCAATTACTCATCTCTTCTGGTTCTGCATACGACTTCCATAGTCGGCCAGTCGTATTACCAGCTCCAGTTCTCACATATATGGTTTGCACTAGTTTTAGGGATTATTAGAGTCATAGCCACATGGAGTCATATTATTGGGTGCTTCTAATTATTGGATTGTTCTTTGTTACTATTTAATGCTAGACAGTGGAGGGTATTTTTGGTCGTTGTCTGAGTTAAGTATATGGCAAGTCAGAGCCTGTACGACTTCGACGAAGCTAGGTAGCCTGTAACCCTTGTGCATATTTTTCCTTTGCGAGCGTAGCAGTATTCAAGCGAAGGGCTTTTGCCTACTCTTGCTTGTATGCTTGCTACCTCATTTTGTTGACCTTTGAGGAGCGCCAGGGTAAGACCAGATACTTGAGATCTGGACTTACCAAGAGAGCCTCCTAGTCACTTAACGTAACATAAGGGAAATCTGTTCAGGGGAGACAGTAGGCTACGAGCATGCTTGCGCTCTGCCTAGGCTCTTTGTACCTTTTATGCCGCTGCTAGACTTTATTAGTAAGAAAGACAGCATTGTGTTTATTAACTTTAGCTGCGTATCTATCTATCTATATATTGCCGGATGCCTTACTCCTCTTTACGAGGGTGGCCACACACAAAACGCCCCCAAGCAGACCTAACCCCTGTGAGAAGGACAATCCATGCCAGTTTACTGAAGGACTTACAGGATTGACCACTCAACTTAGGGTCCGTCTAACTCCGAGGCCTTCTATGTATATTTTTTGCACTATTTTTCTACAGTGGTGCGCGGCTAGTCCATCCACTAACCTGCTTCACCCTTAGGTGAGCAGTACAGATTTGTATAAGGTTTACTCCCCTAGACAGGTTGCCGACCAAGGCTGACGAGTCCCATCCACCCGGATTTGTATAAGGTTGTATCCTCTAGATGGGTTGCCGACCAAGGCTAACGAGTCCCATCCACCCGGAAAATATATATATATGCATCCTACTTGTTGGTGTATTAAAGATACACGCTTTGGTGTCCTGCCCCTGCATTATTTCTGTTCTATATTCGACGAGCATTTTAGAGCATCAGACGTTTTCAGAAGATTCCATATCTGTTTGCTGTAGGACTAGACTTCCAGTGTTTTCATAGAGCATTGAAGAGTTTAGTGTTGAGTTCAGACTCACACTAAAGTTAACGTAAGCATATACTCCTTTATTAAATCTTGTTATAGTTTATTTGAGCATTGTTATTACTTGAGAGCATTTTATTAATGTAAGTACTCCTGTTGTGAGTAGGCTTTGCCGTCACCGGAAAGCCTTTGTAGAAGTGCACTAAACCCAGTTAATTGATACCCCGTTATCCAGTAGATTAACTCTGGCGGGTTTAAGTGTTTTGTTAACCGGCTTAATAGTTCGAGGGTTTGGAATTAGCGTACCGTTGTTGCAGATATAGCCTATCTTCTAGTCCAATATTAAGTGCCCTTGTTTATTTCGTTGTGCCGGTCGTAACACAGTTCATCAAAATAAATATCAGGGTCACAGCGAGATGATCACGATTTTAGAGGTAGCTTTGATTATAAAATGGTTGACAAATTTGATTGTTTCTAATTATAGGATTCATTATCACATTTTGTTTTTCAAAATAATTCACACAGACCACCATATAACGGGTTGATTTGTTCTGTTTTTTATATTAGTTAAAATCGGCGTTCCGGTTAAGACAGAGCCCCAAACATTCTACGGTCTTAATGTGGAGTCTTGAGGTTAGTTCATTATCATTTGGTACATTATCTCTCTGTATACAGTACAGTAGTAGGGTAGGGGTATTGTTTATCATTCGTTATCATATTTGGTACATTATCTCTCTGTATACAGTACAGTAGTAGGGTAGGGGTATTGTTTATCATTCGTTATCATATTTTGAGATGCAGGGCGTTCAGAGGGATGACTCAGTGGTTTCAAAGAACCTTTTTTACAGCCTTTAGTACTATTTTAGTTGATACCGGTATAAAATTAAAAGTAAAAGTAAACAATCCTGATCACCCAAAAGTTCTATTCCCATGGTACCCAATGGTCAAATTACTATAGTCCGTTCATTCTAGGTTGGGCAAATATCGTAACCTCAAACTTCTGTAACTCGAAAAGGGCTAGAGCAAATTAGCTGTCAATTTATACACATATTCCCTAGGATAGTCTTCCTATTTGGTAGAAATATTTGCTCGATTACTCTAGTCCTTTTTGAGTTATAAGAGGTTCGGGGTTACGATTTCATATTTTTATATTATAATTTTTAAATACTTGTCTAGGTAATTGCATATTTATAAGTCCATTTTATTTGAAGTTTCAGGATAGTTTATCAATATTTAAGGCTACATATATATTTTAATAAATGTAACTTATAGCCAGTATAGCTCTTCCGACATTATTTATTAATGGATAATAGCAAAATTACGAAAATTTTATTCAGCACAAGATAGTATAATTATAACCTGCGTTTCGAGGTTTTCAAACAAATGATTCCAATCATAAATTCCATATGAAATATATGCATAATATTTTCCTAAATCAAATTAGATACAATATTACAAGTAATACACGTTAATTTTATGAAGAAAATTATTCAATATTTATAGCAATTTGTAAATTATTTAAAACGAAATTGTAAGATTACAACAGTACAGCTCAGTTAATAAAATGAGGCAAATAGTGTTACCCATATGAACCTCTCCCAATCTCCCAACCAAAGATAAAGGGTTTTATATATAAAGCTGCAAGCAACAACTCTGGGATAGTACAAAGGAGTACAAAGGAAATCAAGCAACAACAGATATGGTGACCATTCTAGGCTGCTTGTCCTCCAAAACACTGAGGATCAATTGTCCAAACAGTGGTTTGGAGTGGGTAAGGGAACATTGGAAAGGGAACTACTGCCCTGGAACTAATGTCCGTGGCAGGATTAGGAAGTTAGTAGGGGACAGATGGGTTAGTAACTGAGGGGGGGATAAAATAAAGTTATTAATTTACAAACACAGACAGTCGCGGGTTTGATGCAAGATATTTGTCTAAGCGAAGTTTAAATGAATCAACGGTGCTGCAGTCTATAACGTCTCGGGGAAGCCCATTCCACAAGTTGACAACTAGATTGAAGAAGAAATTCTTAGATTCGTGCAAGTTAATAGATTTACCGATAATTTTGCAACCGTTTCCCCGCGTGTAATTATATTGGTCGATAGTGAAGTACTTACTACAGTTCATATTGTCGATGAACAGAAATATACATTTACTAATCCAGTTTGTTCAATATGTTTGGGCATGGGCTGCTGAATACCTCAATTGCTGCCTCTCATATATATTTTTATTTTATCTATTTTTGTATATATTTATTTATATATTTTATTTTTGGGGGGAGGGGACGTGAGAAAATATATAATAAAGACAGTTATATTATACACTGTATTGTAATTGTATATGAAAGGTGATGATTTTAAGCTGTCAATTGGTTTGTCAGATATGCAATCCGAGCCCACTTGTGACCTCAGCCCAGAGACTATTAAGCCAGTACCACACACGAGATATTTTGCGGCAGATATATCGAAGTTAAAGTATTGGAGGCAACTATACACTGAAAAGAAGTTTATTTTCATGTCGTCTTCAACTATATTACACTGCTTCTTCGAATGTTGTTGCCGATAGTATAATGTATGTATGTATGTATGTATGTATGTATGTATGTATGTATGTATGTACGTAGGCACATACCATATAGCTGAGGGTGGCCGACTTGAGACAGAACACGAAGAGAAACAACAGAACGAGTCAATATTAAACAATACAAAATAATACATATTCCTGAAATTAATAAATGAAATCGATGCTTAGTCCAGACTCCGATAAAAATATGCCAATAAAGTTGTTCACGTGACACAACCTTTACAATGGCAACACCACCACCCCTTAGACCCCCCCCCCCCCTCTCTCTCTCTCTCTCTCTCTCTCTCTCTCTCTCTCTCTCTCTCTCTCTCTCTCTCTCTCTCTCTCTCTCTCTCTCTCTCTCTCTCTCTCTCTCTCTCTCTCTCTCTCTCTCTCTCTCTCTCTCTCTCTCTTTTTGAGGTAAATTTGTAAATTTTTCGGTAGAAAAATTTAGAAAAATGTGCCGGCCGGAGGACGGTTCTTCCTAAAATTACAGGCTCGATATCACTCAACAGGACAAAAACTACACCTAAATGGCACGAAATGTCCTAATATTGACAAAGAAATGAGGTGAAAGGTCCTAAAATCGCCGAACTAATGGAACGAACTTCTAAAAATCTCAAAACTAATGGGACTGAGCATGAGGGAGGAGGGAGTCAGAAAAAATAACTACCTCCCCCTTAATTAAATGTTTCTCCATATGGTACGTTCTCCTCTTGGCATCTATTAAACGTTTCTCCATAGGTTACGTTCTCCTCACGGCATCTATTAAACGTGTCTCCATATGGTACGTTCTCCTCTTGGCATTTATTAAACGTTTCTCCATATGGTACGTTCTCCTCTTGGCATCTATTAAACGTTTCTCCATATGGTACGTTCTCCTCTTGGCATTTATTAAACGTTTCTCCATATGGTACGTTCTCCTCACGGCATCTATTAAACGTTTCTCCATATGGTACGTTCTCCTCACGGCATCTATTAAACGTTTCTCCATATGGTACGTTCTCCTCTTGGCATTTATTAAACGTTTCTCCATATGGTACATTCTCCTCTTGGCATTTATTAAACGTTTCTCCATATGGTACATTCTCCTCTTGGCATTTATTAAACGTTTCTCCATATGTTACGTTCTCCTCTGGGCATCTATTAAACATTTCTCCATATGGTACGTTCTCCTCGCGGCATCTATTAATATTAAGGGGGGAGAGTTGCTTTTTCTCCCTCATGTTTAGCCCCATTATAGCTTTGAGATGTTAAGCCGTCCGTTCAAATAGTTTGGCGATTTTAAGACCTTCTGCCCCATTTCTTTTTCAATGTAAAGTCCTTTCATGTCATCTAGGTGTCATATTTTCCTGGCGAGCGTTAACGAGCCTGTAATTCTAGGAGGAACTGGCCTTTCACCGGGACATTTTTCTACTGAAAAGCGTACAAATTTATCTTGAAGGGGGGTCTAGGGGGTGCTTTTTAAAGTTTGATGGAGATCTAGCGAAGAAACTATAAAATAGATAAAAAAAATAATAGATAGACCAAAAAATAACCATAACCCCATTACATGTTTCTCCATATGGTACGTTCTCCTCAAGGCATCTATTAAAGGTTGCTCCATGGTACGTTATCAAGGCATCTATTAAAAAGTTTCTCCATATGGTACGTTATCAAGGCATCTATTAAAGGTTTCTCCATGGTACGTTCTCCTCAAGGCATCTATTAAAAGTTTCTCCGTATGGTACGTTATCAAGGCATCTATTAAAAAGTTTCTCCATATGGTACGTTCTCCTCAAGGCATCTATTAAAAGTCTCTCCATGGTACATTATCAAGGCATCTATTAAAAGTTTCTACATATGGTACGTTATCAAGGCATCTACTAAAAGTTTCTCCATATGGTACGTTATCAAGGCATCTATTAAAAGTTTCTCAATATGGTACGTTATCAAGGCATCTATTAAAAGTTTCTCCATATGGTATGTTATCAAGGCATATATTTAAAGTTTCTCCATTTGGTACGTTATCAAGGCATCTATTAAGAAGTTTCTCCATATGGTACGTTATCAAGGCATCTATTAAAAGTGTCTCCATATGGTACGTTATCAAGGCATATATTAAAAGTTTCTCCATATGGTATGTTATCAAGGCATCTATTAAAAGTGTCTCCATATGGTACGTTATCAAGGCATCTATTAATAGTTTCTCCATATGGTACGTTATCAAGGCATTTATTAAAAGTTTCTCCATATGGTACGTTATCAAGGCATCTATTAATAGTTTCTCCATATGGTACGTTATCAAGGCATTTATTAAAAGTTTCTCCATATGGTACGTTATCAAGGCATATATTAAAAGTTTCTCCATATGGTACGTTATCAAGGCATCTATTAAAAGTTTCTCCATATGGTACTTTATCAAAGCATAATATATTAAAAATGTCTCCATATGGTATGTTATCAAGGCATCTATTAAAAGTTTCTCCATATGTTACATTATCAAGGCATCTATTAAAAGTGTCTCCATATGGTACGTTATCAAGGCATATATTAAAAGTTTCTCCATATGGTATGTTATCCAGGCATCTATTAAAAGTTTCTCCATATGGTACGTTATCAAGGCATCTATTAAAAGTTTCTCCATATGGTACGTTATCAAGGCATATATTAAAAGTTTCTCCATATGGTACGTTATCAAGGCATCTATTAAAAGTTTCTCCATATGGTACGTTATCAAGGCATCTATTAAAAGTTTCTCCATATGGTACGTTATCAAGGAATATATTAAAAGTTTCTCCATATGGTACGTTATCAAGGCATCTATTAAAAGTTTCTCCATATGGTACGTTATCAAGGCATCTATTAAAAGTTTCTCGATATGGTACGTTATCAAGGCATCTATTAAAAGTTTCTCCATATGGTACGTTATCAAGGCATCTATTATAAAAGTTTCTCCATATGGTACGTTATCAAGGCATCTATTATAAAAGTTTCTCCATATGGTACGTTATCAAGGTAACTGGTGAACAAGTTTTGTTACCTAGGAGATACCATCTCTGCCGGTGGTGGGGCTGAAGCTGCCACTGTTGGCAGAATTAGGTGTGTCTGGGGGAAGTACAGAGAACTGCTGCCAATCCTGACCATGAAAAGAATGCCTCTCCCCCTGAAGGGAAAGGTGTATGCCTCATGTGTTAGAAGTGCAATGACGTATGCCTCAGAAACATGGGCCGTTAAAGTAGAGGATGTCATCAGAATGGAACGTAATGAGATGAGAATGGTGAGATGGAAGTGTGGGCCCAGGCTATAGGATAGAATAACAAATGTTGAGCTGAGGAGACGTTTAGGTATAAAGAGTATTAGCGAGGTGATGCCTACAAGTAGACTGGGATGGTATGGACATGTGGAGAGAATGGATGAACAAAATTGGGTGAAAAAATGCAGGTCTGTGATTGTGGAGGGAGCTGCATCAAGGGGTACCGAGGAAGACCTGGGATCGGACTATACATGCCGATCTCAAATCCAAAAACTTGACAAGTGAAGCAGCCCTTAACAGGGTTGCCTGGAATGTCGCCATTAGGAAAAGAGACTGAAACTGCACGTATGTGTGGAACACTCAGTCTTAAAATTTGATGTATGCATGTATGTATCTATTAAAAGTTTCTCCATATGGTACGTTATCAAGGCATCTATTAAATATTTCTCCATATGGTACGTTCTGCTTAAGGCATCTTTTAAATGTTTCTTCAAGGTACGTTCTCCTCAAGGCATCTATTAAACGTTTCTCCATGGTACGTTCTCCTCAAGGCATCTATTAAATGTTTCTCCATGGTACGTTCTCCTCAGTGCATCTGTTAAACATTTCTCCATGGTACGTTCTCCTCAAGGCATCTATTAAAGGTTTCTCCATATGGTACGTTCTCCTCACGGCGTCCATTAAATGTTTCTCCATATGGTACGTTCTCCTCAAGGCATTTATTTAAAGTTTCTTCATGGTACGTTCTCCTCAAGGCATCTATTAAATGTTTCTCCATGGTACGTTCTCCTCAAGGCATCTATTAAACGTTTCTTCATGGTACGTTCTCCTCACGGCTTCTCCATACGTTTTCCCCACTGCCACCATTCCTTTGTAGCCAACCTATATGGAAACTGTTCTTAGAAATAAAATTAATTAATATAATAGATAATACTATTCATAATTGTTGCTAAAATATTGATATTAATATTGTCAGGCAAATATATTTGTCAAACAATTTATTTTTTCCGCTTGAGAAATATGTTTCAGTATAGACTAATATGTTAAAAAGCCTAAATCAATTCGGTAGCGAATTTCGAAAAATAGGAAATATAAAGCAAAGTTAGACTAGGCAGTTCTGCTCCTCTTCCTGTCCATGAACGAACCCTATGAAATATTCATTTTCGAATATAGTTACTTATTTCCCGTGACTATACCATTATCGTCTCAAGATACACTTTTGAAAACCGGATAAGACATTTCCATGCATAAGAAATTTGACTCTTATTCTCGGTACTGTTTAAGAGTACGGCACCATTCAAAGCAAAGTTCTGCATGGATTAAACCCAGTCAATTGTTGTGGCCACAGAAAATAATGAAGCTTTGTTCCTGTGCCTTTATTGTAGGTCTTCTTTGTTATTACCATTCTCTTGTTAACAGTAATATTTAAAATTTACTGAAATAAAAAGAACAAAACAGAAAAAGAGAACACTAAGAGCAGCACAGGAACAAATGGTTCTGGAAATAATTCCCTATGGATATTTGTTTATTCTGTCAGATGTGTTTCATTCTCTTTCTCTTTCTCTCCACTTATTTCCCTCTCTTCCCTGAATTACATTTCAAATACTGGCAGATAGATTTTCTCGCTTTGTTTGTTTTTTCTATTCCAATTCATCTTTTCATTTCTATCAGACATGTACAGTATATATTTTCCTAAACCAAATGAACTGTATGATCATTAAAATTGCAGTATTGGTTTGTCCCTGTTTAATATCAAGTCTATGATGTCAGTGCGCTGACTCTGTTCCTTGGAAATTTGTCATGGAATATATACATGTTGAGCTATTCTATTTGTCATGGAATATATACATGTTGAGCTATTCTATTTGTCATGGAATATATACATGTTGAGCTATTCTATTTGTCATGGAATATATACATGTTGAGCTATTCTATTTTGAATGAAGTTCTTTGAACCTTTTAGCTATTTTCCATCTTCTCTCAAACCTTTTCAGTCCCTTGTCTATTTTTTCCTTTCCTACCGTTTCCATTAATTTGTATTCCAAGCACTGTAGACTTCCAAATATTTCCGAAGTCACAAGTCAAATTATTGTCTCTATTTTCCTTCCCTTTTCCTTTCCATTTTCTTCCATGCGTTTCTGTTCTTCTCTCAGATATTCTTATACTTCGACATTAATATTGACTAATTTTATCCTAAAATCCAAATGTGTATCTTTTATATTTCTATCAATTTACGATTGGTGGCGATCAGGCAACCGACATTGTGTGTGTCTGTAGAACTTCTCATGAACAATATTATGAACATTATTATAATATTATAGTATATTCAGCCATTGTACTTCTAAGGGTATCATTTGCCATTATAGTTTTATATTCCTCTATCTTATACTTTGAGCCGCACAAGCATAATTATATAATCACAAGGTTTGTGGATGCCATGAGAGGATGAATACACACCTTCTAATGAGTTTCATAGATCATTGACTGTAATATTACTAAATATATTCAAAATATATTAAAATTGTGTTATACAAAATGTATATATATTTTTAATAATGTTAACACAACTTTTGTTATCCATGCAACTTTCAGGGCAGGGGAGCAAGTAATTCATACTTGATATTTGTATTTGTTGAGTGAATGAGGAAGTAGGAATTATATATTATGTTGTTAACATGAATAGCAAATTAATCATACAATCTTGAAGAAAATTATTCCACTACTCAGTTGTTTGCTCAATCGTACATTCCAACACAATAAGTTTTGTAAGTACAGTACAGTATGATATATGGTAGAATATTCATAAGCCATGCCTGGTTGTTTGTACCTACTCTATTTCACTCCATTAATATGGAGATTTTAAGAAGTTTCACTCCATTAGTTTGGCGATAATAAGACGCTCCACCGCATTCAGGTATCGATTTCGTTCTGATAGCGAGGATGGGGGAGGTGAGAAGAGGATTGGATGAGACTATGTTATTGGAGGCAGTAAAGAATATATTGGAGGTGAGGGGATGATGTTAGTGTTGGATGGGGAGGCATTATAGACTGCTGAGGCGGAGTGGGTCTGTTTATTGTAAACAGATATAAGCTCTTTTCACTGGTAGAGATGCTAGAAAAGGAGAGATAAACCAAACAGACAATTACATGTTCATCTCCTCTACCTGGCTCACGTTCGGAATACACACGTTTGACATATTCGAACGTTTCATAATTGTGAAGCTTTCTTACCTCTGAGGAACTATACGAGTTCTAGAGATTTTATTTGCCCATATATTTTCCAAATGTATCCACATAATATAAAACATACTTGCCACATTTACTTTGATTGTAATGATTCTGTTCATGTTGTATTCACTGGATATGATTCTCAGGTACAGCAGGGGAAGAGATGTGTAGGAATGCAATAATAATGACAAGGAATAGGGTGGTTAGCATGGAAGTAAAGAAGTCACTGCATGATAGTGTGGTATTCTCGACACTGAAGTACGGTAGTGAAGCATGGATAGACATTAATGAAGAGAGGGGTTGAAATTAGTTACTTGAGAAGTGCGTGTGGAAATACATGGAGAAATTGAGAGACGAATGAGAAAGTTTGGGGGCAATGTGGGTGTGGCTGTGGATGTGCTGGAGAGTGTGAAGAGGAATACCAAGGAGACAGTGTGTGTTTTGTTTTTGTTTTTTTTGTTTTTTGTTTTTTTGGGGGGGGGGGATCTACAAGTATATAATACGTATATTCATTTATTTTATAGTTTCCACCCTAGACCTCCATCAAACTTTAAAAAAACTCCATTAGATCCCCCTTTGAGATTAGTTTGTACATTTTTCAGTAGGCAAATGTCATGGCCGAAGGTCGGTTCCTCCACAATTACAGGCTCGCTATCGCCCGCCAGGAATAAATCGACTCCTAAAGGGCACGAAAGGTCTTAAAATTGACAAACAAATGAGGCGAAAGGTCTTAAACTCGACAAACTAATGGGGCAAACGTATAAAATCTCAAAACTAATGAGGATAGGAAGAAAGAGGACCAGAACAACGGACCATCTCTCCTTAAAGTAGTTCGGTCACGTGGAGCATATGGTGAGTGAGAGAATGACTAAAAAAATGTATGAGAGTAAGGTGGAAGGGCAGCGAGGGAGAGACAGACCGAGTGTGAGGTGAAGGGATGGAGTTGGGATGTATATGAGGGTACGTGGTGTTGGGTGGGAGGAGGGGCACCGGCTAACGGATGACTCAGGACTGAGGTGCATGGAGGGAATAATCGTGGACACTCCCTCGGAGATCAGGACTTCTTTTAAGATATATATATATATATATATATATATATATATATATATATATATATATATATATATTTTATATATATATATATATATATATTGTATATTTTATTCCAGCAAGAGTTGATGCGAAACGATACCTATCCGAATACTCCGTATAAACTCATAAATTAAGCATTGAAGTGATAGGAAAAGTTTGACCTATCAATGCTATGACAAGACTGATAACTGCGATTTGTTCTTCATATCTTAAGGGGAGGAATAGGGGGGGGGGGGGCATTCACACATGCCCCTACCCTCCTGTATATCATCAAAATGACATTATTTACTTATAGGTACCTAATGGTTATGTTCACAAAATATACTGTTAACCCGTTGAGCCCCGGCTAGTTATAATATTTTGTTCACCCCAGTCCCAAGCCATTTTCACTTATTTTTTTTGTTTGCTAAAATGGAAGACAAGGATGAGAAATGAAAAAAAAAACAAAAAAAAATCACCTGACATTTTTTTTTGGGGGGGGGCCGGTGGGGGGTTGGGGGGGGGGGGAGCTTCAAACAAATTTGTTGAGCCAAAATGGAAGAGAATGGTGAGAAATGAACACACAAATAAAAAAAAACTCATTTCGGTCATTTGGGGGGCGGGGGGGGGGGTGTTTCAATAGTTCGTCTCCCCCGCATGACCACCCGCCCGGGAGCACTAGGGTAAAAACTGAGTATGGCATTGTACGGCATACATCCTAAGGAGTATCTCACATAAATCTCAAGCCTCTAGCTCCCATACGACGGAGTAATGAAGGTTCAAAAGTGGCGGTGAACTAGGGGTGTAAACTATCCCCACTAAGCCCACCACCACCAGCCGCGCGGCTGTCTCGGCCCGCTCACACCTACTGGCCCGGCTCCCCCACACACTACGGTACCGCCCCCTCCTATTCTCCCGCCATTTCCTACCTTACGAGCCACGTAAGTGTTTTTTATATGTCGGACGCACGTGATGCGTCGCTGGGAGTTGGTGATCAAAGACTGCCGACGCAACACGTGCGACGCTGGGTCTCAACGGGTTAATCTTTTCATGCGTTTCAGATCCATCTAATGTCAAATTTGCATGTTAGATTGCAAGTCGAGCAACTATTTGCTTGATCAATTTCGTAGTGGCACAATTGGCAGGGCTCAAAATTAGTAACTGACCTGAATGTTGGTTTGAAACAGGGGTGTGTGATGTCCCCATGGTTGTTTACTGTATATATGGATGGAGTCATGAAAGAAATACTATCAAGAGCAGTGGATGTTGGTGTATCGCTGAAAAGGGAGGGAATTGAGTGGAAGCTACCTATACTGTTTGTGGATGATACAGTTCTGATGAGTGATAATGAATGGGAGTTGCAGGGTATGGTAAATGAGTTTGGAACAGTGTGCGAAAAACGGAATTTGATGGTAAATGCGGGGAAGAGCAAGGTTATGGTCTTCGAAAGGGGTGAAGTCACAGAGTGTGAGGTGAAGCTGAACGGTCAGGGTATGGAGATCAACTCTTTTAAGTATCTGGGCAGTGTGTTGAGTAAAGATGGGACTATGGATGAAGAAGTGCGGGAGAGGGTACAACAGGGGAAGAGGGTTGTAGGAACGCTAAAAGCAGTAACAAGAAATAGGGTGGTCAGTATGGAAGTGAAGAAGTCCTTGCATGACAGTGTGGTACTCCCGACACTGACTTACGGAAGCGAAGCATGGACGTTGGTTGAGAGACTCAGACCATGAGTGAGAGCAGTGGAAATTAATTACTTAAGGAGTGCGTGCGGAGTTACATGGAGGGATAGACAGACTAATGAGGAAGTAAGAAGGAGGTGTGGTGTGGAGGTAGATGTGCTGGAAAGTGTGCAAAGGAACAACTTGAGATGGTTCGGCCATATGGAACGTATGGAAAGCGAGAGAATGACTAAGAGGGTGTACGAGAGCGAGGTGGAGGGACAGAGAGGGAGAGGTAGACCGAATGAGAGGTGGAAGGATGGAGTGAGGAAGTACATGAACGAAAGCGGTGCTGGTTGGTGGCAGGGGCGTCGACTGACTGGGGACAGAGGTGCATGGGGGCAGTTTGTTCGTGGCCACCCCTTCGGGGATCACGGCGTCAGGCAATAGATAGATAGATAGATACCAACATCAAATTGGAAATTATCCTGTGTAATGTTATTACTTTCATTATTGTATATACATATTACCTCGCCAGTAAAAGGTATCTATTCGTATATTTTCCGATTTCGAGATTCATTTTGGATTTTCCGGTGTTGGCATAATCTATATAGTTCATATTCGAGAGAAAGGAAAATATATTATGACGAAGGGAACAGTGTGAACAAAATTATATTTCGTACAAGAGATAGATACAATTAATGACTATTGATATATGGAATTAGTTCAAATTCAGGACCCCTTGATTTAGTTGTGTTAAAACTCATCCTTGGATCAGCTGAGCTAGGGATTGAATCCTGGCTAAGAAGGAATACTTAATTCTTATCTATTTTTTCTCATACTTTCCAACTCATACTTTTCAATGTCATACACGGACTCGTACACAGTGCTCATTCAGCAGAACAAATACCTTCCGTGTGGATACATCATCCCACATTCTACCTTCCCAGTCAGAAGTGATCTATCGCGGTAGAGTGCATTACAATTGAATCAGCCGCTTGTAGATAAGCCGGTCCTGCACTGGAGATTGATGTTAAAAGTTTTTGGGGAATATCATCTCCATCCCTCCCAGTTGGATAGTGAGTATCATATGGGCGAACAGTATTAATAAGAGAGTGAGATATAATATTTCATAAAACTAAGGAGATATATTTGGAAGCAACAATTGCGAGGTAACGAGCCACTAAGAAGAAACGCTGACTAAAAAGGTGGAGATATAACTGGCTGACACGGTAGCCAGGTGAAAATAGAAAGTTTGTGAAGATAGGGAGATAGATAAGAAAATGTCTGCTATTTCGGTGACAAGAAAGATGATTGATGAGCCCCTGGGTGTCCTATCATCACCAGTTGTCTGCAGGGAGAGTGCCACATCCCTCTTCATACTCCCTGCCATATTGTAAACCACCGCGTACTTAAATCAGTTCATGTATTACTATGTTCAAGCCTTTCATGTGCATGGCATTATTCTCATGCTGTGATGTATACGGGAATGTAAGTGAAGTTAAATATTGTGTCACACATAAGTAATATTACATAAACAATGGTAATCACCACTTGACAGAATCGAATTGGATATTGCGCCAAAATATGCTTTAAGTGCAGTCACTCTGTATTTTGTTTATTATTATTTTATTTACTAAATATGTTTCATTAAGCAAATATAAAAAATAAGATTAATATCAAGATGTTAATTACTTTAATTTTTATATTTACACAGTTTATGAAACCCCTCGCAGATCAAAGTTCAAAATGTAATTTGACTCAAAGAGCCTGCTAACGACAACCTCTTCAGCACAATAAATTGTATCTTAAAATATTGGACTACAATAAATACATTAATAAATTAATTCGAAATAAAAATACTTGCCAATACACAATATATGATATTTTGTTTCTTACCGTACAGAGCGAATTACACACAATAACAACCGACATGTATATACTGTACGCATTTGGCCAAATGTGCAACACCAAGATCCCGACCGAACACAGACACCAATATGGAGGCATTCGAACACATGTCTCAGAATTCTCCCTATCACCTACTTCGCTATCATCACAGCGGTCGCTACTGAACCGTATGAGGGAGATTACGAGAAGAAACCAAATGAATAGGGAGTGATATAGCAAAGAAAAAACAGGAAATGGGAATGATAAACTACGAAGAAATTGGAAAGGAGAATAACATAGCACAACAAACAGGAAAGATGACTGATATGATACTATAGTCTATTCGCTGTAAGTAGGCGAACAATCACGAACTCTATCCTCTGTAACTCAAAATGGGCGAAAGCAAATTGGCTGTAAATTTCCACATCTATTCCTTGCGTGACTCTTCCTAAATGGTAAAAATATTAGCTCGATTACACTAGTCGTTTTTGAGTTCCAGAGGTTAGAGGTTATGATTTATTGCCTACTTACAGTACAGCGAATAGACTAATAATTATGGGAAAGGGGAATAATAATGATAAACTACGAAGAAATAGGAAAGGAGAAGGACATAGCACCAACACATATGAAAGATAACTAACATGACACTAACAAATGGTTAACCCCTTCTGTACCGGCGACGTCCCTGTCATTATATTCTGGCAACTATTAGACAACTGTATTCGGCTTAAGAAGGACCTCTAGCAATGATAAGGCTTCCGTGGCCGGGGACCCTCAGAGAGTGCTGAACGCATTACCGAGGTAATCCTATCGGGCATGGAAGCATACATTCCATTCTCTTTCTCTCAGACTAATGCTAAACAATCTTGGTTTACTCACGCCTGTTCTATTGCTGTTCGCAATAAGGAGGAAGCATTCAAACGGTACCGGTACCGACGCCTTAAAACTCAAGACTCTCATTCTTCCTATGTTTCTGCCCGGAAACAAGCCAAATCTGTTCTTCGACTTGCCAAACACTCTTTCATCAAAAATAAATGCACTGAACTATCCAACTCTAGCTCTTCCCAAGCTTTCTGGCATCTAGCCAAAATCCTCTCCAACAATTTTCTCTTCCTCGTCTTTTCCTCCCCTTTCCCATTCTGATGGCACAACCATCACTTCTTCCTCTGACAAAGCTAAACTCTTCGCTCAAACTTTTGCTAGAAACTCCACCTTGGATGATTCCGGTGCTATTCCTCCCTCTTCACCCTCCTCTCTCTTACTTATGCCTAATATCCTAATCTCTTCTAAAGATGTACTTTATACCCTCTCTGGGCTTAATAATAATAAGGCGTACGGTCCGGACGGTGTTCCTTCTGCTCTCAAAAACTGTGCTTCCGTGCTGACTCCCTGCCTAGGCAAACTCTTTCGTCTCTGTCTATCCTTTAACGCCTTCCCTTCATGCTGGAAGTTTGCTCACATTCAACCTGTCCCAAAGAAGGGTGACCGCTCTCAACCCTCCAACTATCGTCCAATTGCTCTCATCTCATGTCTTTCTAAAGTTTTTGAAACTATTCTTGCTTCCAAATTTCTTAAGCATTTCTCTTCTCATAATCTGCTCTCAGATCGCCAGTATGGCTTCCTTAAAGGTGGGGGCGCAGGGGTTGAGGTAAACATGGACAAATAATCGCCAACCTGCATATAATTATCTTGTAAAATGCAATGTCACTGAAATAATTATTAACAATGGTATAAAGGAGTTTGCGGATCGTCTATACCAGGCCTGTGACGTCATAGTGACGTCACACCAGTATCCTTAACCTAGACTGGATGGTGGACTTACACTCTTGTGACGTCACAGGCCCGGTATAGACGTTCCACAAAATCCTTTATACCATTGTTAATAATTATTTTAGTGCCATTGCATTTTGCAAGATAATTATGTACAGCTTGGCGATTATCATTCCATATTTAATGTTAATCTCAACCCATGAGCCGGTGATCTTCTTTCATATCTTACTAACTCTTGGTCATCCTTCTTTCGGGACTTCGGTGAGACTTTTTCTATTGCACTAGACATATCGAAAGCCTGCAATAGAGTCTGGCACAAATCTTTAATTTCTAAACTACCCTCCTTTGATTTCTATCACTCCATCTGTGCCTTTGTCTCTAATTTTTCCTTTCCGGCCGTTCCATAGTTGCGGTTGTGGACGGCCATTGTTCACTTCCTCACCCTATAAACTCTGGTGTTCCTCAGGGCTCTGTTTTATCTCCTATTCTCTTTCTAATTTTTATATAATTATGATCTCCTCAACTGTACTTCAATTCCCATCCATTCATACGCAGACGACTCAACCTTACACTACTCCATTAGTTTTTCAGAACGCCCCAGCCAGCAATCCCTCAACGACAAACGTAATGAAGCCATAGAACTCTTAAATTCTGATCTAAATACTATCTCCAATTGGGGCAGAGAAAACCTTGTTACCTTTAATGCTTCCAAAACCCAATTTCTCCATCTATCTACCCGTAAGGAACTCCCAGCGGACTATCCCTTATTCTTCAACAATACAAGAATTAATCCTTCATCTTCTCTCAATATTCTTGGTGTCTCTTTTTATTCTGCTCTCAGTTGGAAGGACCATATTACCAGTCTTGCTAGGGTAGCCTCCCAGAAGTT
Organism: Paralithodes platypus; assembly: GCA_032716605.1. Lineage (NCBI taxonomy): Eukaryota > Metazoa > Arthropoda > Malacostraca > Decapoda > Lithodidae > Paralithodes > Paralithodes platypus. Next base: position 12,911,887 of record CM064511.1, on the reverse strand, counting down.
GGGTGTGCTCAACCGCCTTAGGGGGTTCTTTTCCCCTGCACAGCTTCTTGCTCTGTACAGGGGCATAGTGCATCCTTGTATAGAGTATTGTTCACATGTGTGGGTAGGTTCCTCTCACACCGCTCTACTAGCCAAAGTTGAAAGGAAGGCCTTTCGTATCATTAACTCCCGTCCACTCACCAACTCTCTGCAATCTCTTTCTCTCTCCGCCGTAATGTTGCATCTCTCTCGCTATTCTATCGCTACTATAATAATCAGTGTTCCTCAGAGCTTTCCCAATGTATACCACCACCTTTACGTAGGGCACGTGGTACCTGTTTTGCAACTCAATCCCACCCCTACTCTGTGCAACTCTCCAACCCGAGAGTGAAACGTTACTCTCAGTCTTTTTTCTACTCAACAGCTGAGCTCTGAAACCCTCTCCCAGAATCAGTCTTTCCCTCTTCCTAAGACTTAATTTTAAATTGCTTCAAACTCCGTGTGTCCAGGCATTTTGGCTCAAACGTCCCTTGATTTTGGCCCTGTCACTCTTTCAACTATGGGGGAGGGACTCGCTATAGGCAATTCTGCCTTTTGCCTCCCTCAATCACATAGAAAAAAAAAAAAAAAATCTCAACCAATCCTTTTAATTACCACAGATTCTTCTCAAGCTGCATAATGGCGTCTCAATATAGCTAGACTAAAATATAACACACGTTGCTGGTACTCAAAGGGTTAAGGGGAATAATGAAACACCCAAACCTAGGAAACGTGAATGACACAACGTCAAAACAAGGAAATAAGCGATGAACCAGACTTCAAAACCACACCATTCGGTACCATCCAAGGGTGTTGAGTGGGTAGGCCGCCCTTCGAGATACATTTGTAAATTTTTTGGTTGAATAATTCCTGGCCATAGGCCGGTTCCTTCTAAATTTACAAGCTCGCTATCACTCTATAGCTAAATAGCACAATAGATCCTAATATTGACAAAGACATGGTATGAGAGGTTTTAAAATCTGAAAACTAATGGGGCTAAACATGAAGGAGAAGGGGGTCCAGAAAAAAGCAAAAAAAAAAAAAACATCCTCCCTTAAACGTTGAACATAATTTCCCATAAACGGCTACTCAGTGATATGGGAACTCATTAACCAAGGATATCATACCTAAATAACATTGACACAACAATACAAATAATGTATTCTAGAAATATTTGTAGCTAAGAACCCGCTCTGATGGTACCGATTTAACCCCTACTGTACCGGCGACAGCTTTTTAATTTGATTCTAGCAATATTTAGACGATTGTGTGTAGTTTAAAACGAATCTGTGGTAGTAAAAATGGTTAAGTGTGATATTTCGAAGACTCTTAATTGCTGGAGGGCCTATTTCACCTGAATATAATCGTCTAATAGTAGCCATAATAAAACTTAAAGGACGGACCGGTACTGAAAAGGTTAACCCTGGCCCACGGACTAAGCCAGACATTTGTATATATTACCAAAAGATAGGCCAAGGGAATAATACGATACTAGAACAATGGCAATATACGAATGCATAGTAAAGAATAATGATCTTCTACTCATACATGGAGGAAGGATATGTTTGTATACTATAACATGGGAAAAGTGAATCACGTACCGGTAATACCAAAGCATAGGAACAATTGATGTTATTACAAGAACACATGGGCAAATTATTGACATAATTCCAAAAACACTAATATTGGAATTATGTAATACTAAGTCATACGGAAAGGAAAAACAAACCATAAAAGTAATGACAAGGAGTTGTACTTGTACAGTATGTAAATAAGGAAAGAAGTAATGACAAGGAGTTGTACTTGTACAGTATGTAAATAAGAAAAGAAGTAATAGAATAGTCCAACAACAAAAATGTGACCCCCCCCCCCCTGAGGACTCCACCGAGGCTGGTGGTTGGTGTGCATTTATTTATGTATTAATTTATTGATTTATTTTGTTATACCAGGGTTTTTACCAGGTTTGTATATTGGTTATAGGGAGTTCTACCTGACTGGGGAATTAGGAGGTCACACAATACATGTATAGAAGTCAAATAGAGGATATATATAACACCGAGTATAATTGTAAAGAACAGTTGTATTTACCTTTAACTCTTACTTATACTTGCATAGATAGTTACATATGAATTAAATGATAATGTTGTACAACATAATTTACTATCCTAGCACGATCGAGGATCTAGAAGGAGCTCAGTTATATCAAACAGGTTTAGCCTCTTGTACACCATAAAACAATGACATATTATTTACACTGATGAGTCGCATAACTGTGTGCTATTTTGAATATTTATATACTGTATAACACTTTTAGCACATAATGGATGAGGGTTTACACGGAGTCAAAATATAGTTGACTCTAACTTCATAAGGCACCGAGCGCATTGGTGATAATCTAGGTAGAGTACAAAGGAGTACAACGGAAATCAAGCAACAACAGTCTTGTGACCCTTCTAGGTTGCTTGTCCTCCAAAACACTGAGGATCAAGTGTCCAAACAGTGGTTTAGAGTGGGTAAGGGAACATTGGAAAGAGAACTACTGCCCTGGAACTAATGTCCGTGGCAGGATTAGGAAGTTAGTAGGGGACAGATGGGTTAGTAACTGAGGGGAGGATAAAATAAAGATATTCATTTACAAACGCAGTCAGTCGCAGGTTTGATGCGAGATATTTGTCTAAGCGAAGTTTAAATGAATCAACGGTGCTGCAGTCTATAACATCTCGGGGAAGCCCATTCCATAAGTTGACAACTCGATTGAAGGAGAAATTCTTAGCTTCGTGTGAGTTAAAAGATTTACCAATAATTTTGCAACCGTTTCACCGCGAGTAATTAGATTGGTCGATAGTGAAGTACTTACTACAGTTCATATTGTCGATGCCTTTTATGATTTTGAACACTTGAATTACGTCGCCTCTTAATCTGCGCTGGGGTAAAGGAAATAGATTTTATTCTCTAAGGCTAGGTATCATTTTGGTAACTCTACGTTGAACTCGTTCTAGCTTGTCTATATCTTTTTGGTAATAAGGGCACCAGGATTGAATGCAGTATTCCAGAAGAGGGCGGACTAAGGAATTGTAAAGGGTTAGGATAACGTCTTTGGATTTATGCTCAAATGACCTGCCTATAAAGCTAATTATTTTGTTTGCCTTCTTAACAACTTCTGAACATTGTTGACTCGGTTTTAGGTTACTCGATATTGTTACTCCTAGATCGGTTTCTCTGTTTACATTCTTAAGCTGAGTGTCATTCATCAAATAGTTTGCTTTCTTATTTTGGTATCCGATATGTAGTACTTTACATTTATCCGCATTGAAACTCATTTGCCAAATTTGGGCCCAACATGACAACTTATCTAGATTGTGTTGCATATCGTCAACTTGTTCTTTTGAGAGTACGCTATTTGCAATTTTTGTATCGTCAGCAAATGTTTAGATTGTACAGGTGAGACCCTCATCTATGTCGTTGATGTAAATTAGAAGGAGAATTGGTCCTAGTACCGATCCCTGGGGTACCCCACTACTTACATTGGTCCATTTAGATGCCTTACCGTTTATGACTACTCTTTGCTTTCTGTCGCTGTGCCAATTTTCTATCCATTTCAACACACCATCTTGTATTCCATGCGCTTATAGTTTTAGCAGTAAACGTTTGTGGGGAACTTTGTCAAAGGCGTTTTGAAAATCAAGGTATATAATATCTACAGCTTTACTCTCATCGTAGAGGTTGAGGATATCATGGAAGAAGTCTAAGAGGTTTGTTAAACAGGAACGTTTTTTACGAAAGCCGTGTTGAGTATCTTTAAGTATGTTATTTTCCTCAAAGTGATTTACGAGTCTGTCTCTTATGAGTGTTTCTAACATTTTACATACAGCTGAGGTAATGCTAATTGGACGATTGTTACTGGGTAGGGATTTGCTGCCTTTTTTTAATATCGGTGTTACGTTGGCTATCTTCCACTGATCAGGCATAGTTCCAGACTGCAAGGATTTATTGAATAGCAATGTCAGTGGTTTGGAGAGCTCATCCTTAGCTTCCTTTAGGACTCTAGGTGAGATTGTATCAGGTCCAGGCGTTTTATTTACCTTGAGTTTATCTAAACAATTCAATAGTTAGTTCTCTCTCTGTAACGGTGATATTGCTTAGAACATCTGAATTATCAATCTGAATCGGCGATGGTGTAGGGATATCACTGAGGTTTTCCGTTGTAGAAACTGATGCAAAGAAGGTATTGAGGACATTACTCATTTGTACTTCGTCTTTGGTGTATTCTCCATTTTCATCGACTAACGGTCCAACAGTTGAAGTAACTACTTTTTTCTTTCTGATATAACTATAGAATTGTTCGGGTTTGTTTTACTTTGATTCACAACATGTAACTCCAGGGTCTTTTTACTTTGCTTAATTCACTTTTTGGCTTTGCGTCGTAGCTCTACAAATTTCACCCGTTCTACGTCAGTTTGTAAGGATTTTAATCTATCATTAGCAAACTTTTTATCAAGCAGACAGTTTGAAATATCTTTATTCCACCATGTGGGCTTATTATTATGGCCTGTACCCCGTATTTTCGATGGTATGCAGTCCTGCACTGCTTTTAGGTAAGTGGTGTCGAATAATTCCCAAGATGTATTTATGTCGTTATTGTTAATTAAAAAGCTCCAGTCAGTTTCTTTAAACATAGCTCTAAGTTTATGAAAGTGTGCTTTCTTGAAATTAGGGACTTTTTCGATGCTGCTATTTGGTTCGTTACTAGTAATCTTTAAAGTGAAAGTTATTGTACGATGGTCGCTGTTACTGAATTCATCACCAACATTCAAATTCTCTATTAATTCTTCTTTTGTTGCAAGTGCAAGATCAAGAACGTTATTACCACGGGTCGGCGATCGAACAAATTGATAGAGTGAACTCTCTTGCAAGTTCGCATACAAGTCATGTCCGGAGTGTGAAGTAAGAGTATCGACCCACTTGGTCACAGATAAATTAAAGTCGCCAAAAAATACGGTATTTTGTGAGTTACTTACATCTGCAATTTGTTCATAAATTTCTCGATCAGCTTGCACTGATTGAGCTGGAGGTCTGTATATTAATGCAAGTATTATTTTTGTACCTTTATTATTCTTTATTAGCACAAAAGATGTGTCTACGTTTACAATTTGAGGTTTTGACAAGAGGATCGGGTTAAGACTTTCTTTGTTATAAAATAAAACGCCACCTCCATTTTTATTTATTCGGCTCAAACATTACATAACTGGGAAGTGAATACTCTGCTAAATAGTCTCTATCTTCTGTATTGAGCCAAGATTCTGTTATGCCAATCACATCATAATTTTCTGTAAATACTAGTTCCTCTAAATCTGAAAAATTTATTGCGTATGCTACGAGCGTTTGAATAGAAAACCTTTAAAGTTGCGGTTTTAGAATTCGCAGAACGTTTTTTAATCAAATTTTTGGTTCTGGTCGGATCTACATTTACATTCATGGCTGTCCTCGGTTCTCGGTCATTATCCCTGGCGGTTTTGAATTTGGGTCGTGTTGGTGGAGCTTTATCCAAATTCGCGGTTCTTGACGGATTAGCATTTAGTGTGTTGAGACTCTAACTTTATAGTAGATAAATGTGTGCTGATGATAATTAGGTAGAGTCAATATTTTGGGACTCTAACTTTATAACTTATGGCTGCCAAGTATATGCCTCCGCTTAAAAAATACAAACCTTAAGCGCCTAGACTCCCTTCACCATCACGGTCTGCGCTTGTCGCTGTGGGCTTTTCACTCTACTCCGGTTATTAGCCTTTATGCAGAATCAGGTGTCCCGCCGCTATCATCCAGGCGGGATAAACTGACCCTTCGATATCATCTTCGCCTTCTGCAACACAGTTCGGCTGGTTTTCCTCCCACAGCTTCCAGCTTAGCCCCATCATCGACTGCTACTTCGTTCCCCGGTCGGGTCTCTGCTTCACTAGCCTCATTCTCTTTTCCCATTCCATCAGAGCTACCCCTCCGACAGTCAGAATTCCCCCCATGGCTACTCCCTCACCCTACCGTTTGTACAGCTGCCCTCCCCCCCTCCAAGGCCCTTTCAACCCCACAGTTGCTTTATGCTCAGTTTGTGGAACATATGCTGAACCACTCTTCAGCCGTCCCAGTGTACACTGATGGTTCAAAGACCTCCGCCGGTACAGGGTTTGCGGTTGTTTTCCCGGACCAGACCTTCCAACGTCATATCCTATCGTGTGCTAGTATCTTTACGGCCGAGTTATTTGCTATTTTATTTGCCCTACGTACTATTTTTTGTTCGCACCTGCATACCTTTGTAATTTTCAGTGACTCCCTTAGTGCTCTACAGAGTATTCAGTCTATTCCCGCTGTTAACCCCTTAGTGCTGGAGATTCAGGAATGGTTGTTCCGCATCGCTACTCAATAAAGTCCCTGTCTTTCTGTTGGGTCCCTAGTCATGTTGGAGTGCCTGGCAATGAGCGAGTTGATTTTCTCGCCCGCTCTGCTATTACCTCTAACCGACTCGTGCCACGGCATATTCCTGCATCTGATTACTTCCCACATGTTACTCAATTACTACGTCAGCGCTGGCAGGACGAGTGGACCTCCATGAGGGTGTCTGATGTCAAACTGCGTTCTATCAAACCTTCCGTCCTACCTTGTAAGTCTTCCTCTCATCGCAATCGTCGATGGGAGACCGCTCTAGCCCGTCTTCGGCTCGGCCACACCAGGCTCATGCATGGTCGTTTGATGTCCTGTGATGTCCCCATGCTCTGTCCTTGCTGCCATATTCCAGTGTCTGTCCAGCATCTCCTGATAGACTGTCCGCATTTCTCCAATGCCCGACGGCAAGCATTCCCCTTCATATACTCCCCTAATCGCCCCCCTGTCTTAGTTGATATGTTTGGAGAGTCCCCCACTTTCTCCCTCCCACATCTTACGCGGTTTCTCCTCCATACCCGTCTCCTTCAGCTTCTTTAACTAGTGTTTCCTAGTCTTCTTATCCTCTACTACGTATTACGCCCAGCCCCACAACAACTCTGATGTTTTTTACACACGGTTTATTTTGGTGCCTTTTTAGGCTTGGTGCGAATCCCTATTTTAATAATAATAATAATAACTTTATAACGCACCTTACGCATTGGTGGAAATTAAGCAAAGTCGATATCTTGGGACTCTAAATTTGTAGCACACCTTATGCACTGGTGGAAATTAGGCAGAGTTGATATCTTGGGACTCTAACTTTGTAGTACACCTTATGCACTGGTGGAAGTTAGGCAGAGTCGATATATTGGGGCTCTAACTTTGTAGCACACCTTAAGCACTGGTGGAAGTTAGGCAGAGTCAATATCTTGGGACTCTAACTTTAGATACCTCGTCACTGGTATCGGATGCAGAATTTCTATTATAACTCCAGAATTAACACTTGGAAAAAATAGTTGAGGTAACAGCTTGTAGTCGTCTGAGTCTCCGTTGGGCCGTCCAGGTTGGCCTGTCGTGTGGATTAGTTGTTTAATTTACAGATGGGTTAATGGGTATAAGTTCTTGAATGAGGCTCCTTAAGTATCATGACACTGGGCCTCATCGGACAAACGCGAGTATATTTGTTAGCAGGGGAGCTAGGGATACTCAACTATCCTGACCGTTATATTAACCGGTCATGAAGTTCTGTTCAGGTACTCTTGGTGTAGGGTCTTTAATATAATGCCTATGTCATGACACAGTGACAAGATATCGGGTTAACGCGAGGAGATAATATAATCATGACCAGTATTATGTACCTCAACTACCATTGACCTTTATAAGAGGTTCAAAGAACTCGGCGCGGTGTTTAAACCTTTTAATTTCAATTGTCTAATAACATGTCGGTAAATAAATGTACTAAGGACTTCTATATGCAGAGTGCCGGTTAAGGTGTCTCGCAAAGCCCTGTTACTATTCGAGTGACCATGGCATGCCAAATATCCTTCGGTAGTAAAAGTTGCAGATTTAATTATAGAAGTCAGGTGGGGACATGTCCGCGAGTTTAGACTTCTATTATTTAAAGTGCAGCCTATTAGTGACTTTGCTGTTATTACTGTATCATGACACGTAAATAACAAAGATTTCCTAATAGGGAAAATAACTCCTCAGACCTATTGAGATATTAGGCATGCCTTCAATCTACTGAATGGGAGGGTAATTCTAGAGCTATCACCACTAACATGCCAGTGTTGTAAAAGCCCTAGAATCGCTTGCCCTGTTCAGCTTTCGTCGGGATAGTGACGACTTTAGCTGAGATGTCCCGGGGTAGATGTTCTGGGGTCAAAAGGTCACAAGTCAGTCAGGGCGGATCTAAAGGGATTAGGATTCCCTTAGAAGCTGGTGGCCAGGTGATTTGGCCTTTGGGTGGAAGCAGGGCGTAAGTGCCTGTTTCTATATTGGTGAGGGTGATCCTTCTTTCCCTGGCTGAATATTATTTTTCTTTTAATAGTTTCTTGTGGGGCTGATGGTCTATTAATATTCTTTCCGGGTGTTGAGGGAAGTTCTGTTACAATGGCGGCAATCTGGGCATCTCATCTGATGTTCGTAGGGGGCGTGGAAGTATTATTATTCTGGAAGTAGTGGTGTGCATTCTTCGTGAAATTCCGGGAATTGTTCTGTACACGTGGTATCACTCTGCGGGCATATTTTGTTGTTGTTAATGTTATTCTTTCTTCCTTTTCTGTCTCGCCCTTGTTCTTCTTCTCGTTCTCTTTCTTGATGGTGTGGGGTAGTTTCGGGATGCGGGGCATTGTGTTTATTTGCTTCTTTCTACTTCCCGTCTGCGGTTGTCCTCTCGGTTCTAGTTTAGTTATTCCTTCCATTTGTCCCAAAAATCGTTCTCCTTGGTGGTAGCCATCTTGTCTTCTTGGTTTATTGTTAATTCTTTGTTGTTTAGGCTTTAATGTTGTCGTCTCGTCTAACTTCTTCTTATCTTCCTTCCTCTGGACGTTGGTATTTCTGGTGGTGGTCTGGGGGTCTGGAATGTATTGCCTGATGCTTGTTCTTTCTCTGCTTCCTTTGTTGTCTATCATTATTCTTTTTGTTTGAATTATTCCTTTCCGTTCTTGTCTTCCCGTCTGTTCTGCATCTTGTTCCTCTGGAGTTTTCATTTTTCTATTTGTGGGCGTCTTCCTTATTTGCGTTATTTTATAATAATATATTATTATTATTTGATTTTGTTTTTGAGAAGATAGTGTATTTATGCAATGTGTTAGTGGTATACTGTATTGAACTATTGATAAGTAGAGAAAGTGCTTTGGAGGGCAAACAGCAGTTGACCTCTATGTGATAATAGTATACAGTACAGGAAATAATACAGTAAACCATACTGTGTTTATATATATATATATATATATATATATATATACTGTATTTATATGCCTAGATCACGACCAGCCTCGGAGTTCCCAAGGGGGGGGGGGGGGGACGACCAGAAATGCCCCCACTGATCTGTCCCCTGGCAATGACTCCCAAAAATGCTCTGGACCACTACCTTCTACTCTTACTATCAATTTCTGCAACATTCGTGGCCTTTCCTCTAACTTCCACTCTGTGGAACACCACCTCTAATCTGCCAACCATGGTCTTCTCTTTCTCATCGAAACTCAGGTGTCTAGGACTACTGACAGCAAACCTTTCTCTGTATCCTCCTACTATTTCTATCCTCAGTTTCAAGCCAAAGGTGGATATTGTGTATATGTGCGCAACAATCTTGCTTTCTCTCGTGGTCCCAACTTTGACTCTTCTGAATTCTCAACTCTCTGGCTAAAGTTTTCGTGTCACTCTCAAACTAAATATTTCTGCACTGTTTATCTCTCCCCTAATTCTACTGACTATCCAAAATTCTTTGACTATCTAACTTCTAAAGTGGAACACTTTCTATCCATCTCTCCTTTCGCAGAAATCTCCATTTTAGGATATTTCAACGTTCACCACCGCCAATGGCTTTCCTCTTTTTCCACTGACCAACCTGGTGAACAAGCCTACATCTTTTCTATCCTTAATAACCTAGAACAGTTAGTCCAGCAGCCCATCCGTATCCCGGATCGCTTCAGAGATCGGCCCAACATTCTTGACTTATTTCTAAGTTCTAACCCTTCTGCTTATACTATTAATCTTTCCTCTCCTTTGGGCTCCTCTGACCATAAACTTATCTCTGTCACCTGTCCTATCTTTCCGGTACGGCCACCCGATCCACTAAGCCGGCGGCGCTTGTGGTAACTTGGCGCTGCTGACTGGGAGGCTCTCCGGCAGTACTTCTTTGATTTCCCATGGAATGACTCTTGTTTCCATGGCCGGGAACCCTCGGAGAGTGCTGAACCCATTACCGAGGTTATCCTCTCGGGCATGGAGGCATACATTCCATTTTCTTTCTCTCAGTCTAATGATAAAAAATCTTGGTTTACTCACGCTTGTTCTACTGCTGTCCGCAACAAGGAGGAAGCATTCAAACGGTACCGTCGCCTTCAAATTCAAGAATCTCTACTTCCTATGTTTCTGCCCAGAATCAAGCAAAATCTGTTCTTCGAGTTGCCAAACACTCTTTCATCAATAATAATTGCACTGAACTATCCAACTCTAGCTAAACCCCTGGCTATAATGTGGAGAAGGAGTCTAGACACTGGTGACATACCAGATAGCTTGAAAAATGCAATAATTGCCCCACTGCATAAAGGAGGGAGTAAAGCACTACCAAAAAACTACCGCCCGGTAGCTCTAACCTCTCACATCATTAAAGTTTTCGAGCGAGTCCTGCGAAGCAAAATTTCAACATTCATGGAGGCAAATGAACTACACAACACCGGTCAACATGGGTTTAGAGCGGGAAGATCATGTCTCTCACAACTTTTGGAACACTATGACAAAATTCTTAAAGCGCTAGAAGAAAAGAAAAACGTGGATGTCATTTACACCGATTTTGCTAAGGCATTTGATAAATGTGACCATGGTATAATAGCCCACAAACTGAAAGCAAAAGGTATAACTGGGAAAATCGGACGGTGGATATACAATTTCCTCGTAAACCGAAAACAATCGGTAGCAGTAAACCAAGTCACTTCTGAGCCTTCGGATGTCAAAAGCTCAGTGCCCCAAGGAACAGTGCTAGCGCCCCTTCTGTTCCTCATACTAATTTGCGACATAGATACCAACACCAGACACAGTACGGTGTCGTCTTTTGCTGATGACACAAAATTAAGTAAGATAGTAAACACACAAGAGGACACGGGCCGACTGCAGGAAGACATGAATGTAGTGTTCCAGTGGACCAGGGAAAACAACATGCAATTCAATGAGGAAAAATTCCAATTAATACGGTACGGAGATAATAATGGTGTTAAAGAAATTACAAATTACTTAACAGAATCTAACCACATAATAGAACGGAAAGACAGTGTGAAAGACCTTGGGGTATTAATGTCTGAAAATATGGGTTTCAAAGTACATAACCAGGTCAAAGTGGCGGCTGCGAAATGTCTAACGGGTTGGATTCTGCGTACTTTTAAAACACGCGGTGAATTGCCTATGATAACGCTCTTCAAATCTCTAGTGCTACCGCGGCTTGAATACTGTAGCGTATTAACATCCCCATACAAAGCAGGTGAAATAAATGACGTAGAGAGTGTACAAAGAAATTTCACTTCGCATATAAGTTCGATAAAACATCTACACTATTGGGAGCGTTTAAGAGCACTGAATCTGTACTCACTGGAACGTAGAAGAGAACGTTACCTAATAATATACACATGGAAAATCGCAGAGGGTTTAGTACCAAACCTACATACTCCGATAGTCATGAAATTCAGTGATAGGAGAGGCTGGGAATGCGAAATCCCCCGGATGAATAACAGGGGTGCTATGGGCTCTCTGCGAGAGGGCTGGTTATCACACAGAGGCCCACGTCTCTTCAACAAACTCCCACGGCGAGTAAGAGACATGAGGGACATCTCGTTAGACAACTTCAAGAGAGCCCTAGATGTTGAACTGCAAAAAGTGCCAGACGAGCCCATCCTCGCAAGGGAGCGAGCCGTCGCTTCAAACAGTCTACTGCACCAAATCACCACCCATAACGAGGGGCGTCGCGCTCCTTGGTGCCGCTAGAGGAGCGGCGAACACATCCAAAGGTATCCAAAGGTAAGGTATCTTCACAAGCTTTCTGGCATCTAGCCAAAAACCTCTCCAACAATTTTTCTTCCTCGTCTTTCCCTCCCATTTTCCACTCTGACGGCACCACCGTCACTTCTTCCTCTGACAAAGCTGAACTCTTCGCCCAAACTTTCGCTAGAAATTCCACCTTGGATGATTCCAGTGCTATTCCTCACTCTCCATCCCCCTCTCACTTACTCATACCTAATATCCAAATCTCTTGTTAAGATGTGTTTTCTACCCTCTCTGGGCTTATTACTAAGAAGGCGTACGGTTCGGACGGTGTTCCTTTTGTACTAAAAAAACTGTGGTTCCGTGCTGACTCCCTGCCTAGGCAAACTCTTTCGTCTCTGTCTCTCCTCTAATGGCTTCCCTTCTTGCTGGAAGTTTGCTCTCATTCAACCTGTCCCAAAGAAGGGTGACCGCTCTCAACACTCCAACTATCGTCCAGTTGCTCTCATCTCTTGCATCTTAAAAGTTTTTTTAACTGTTCTTACTTCTAAATTTCTTAAGCATTTATCTTCTCATAATCTACTCTCAGATCACCAGTATGGATTCCTTAAGGGTCGCTCTACTGGGGATCTACTTTCATATCTTACTAACTCTTGGTCATCCTCCTTCCGGGACTTCAGTGAAACCTTTTCTATTGCACTAGACATATCGAAGGCCTTTGATAGAGTCTGGCACAAATCTTTAATTTCTATACTACCCTCCTTCGGTTCCTATCCTTCTATCTGTGCCTTTATCTCGAATTTCCTTTCTGGCCATTCCATAGTTGCAGTTGTGGACGGCCATTGTTCACTTCCTCAATCTATCAACTCTGGTGTTCCTCAGGGTTCTGCCCTATCTCCAATTCTCTTTCTAATATTCATTAATGATCTTCTCAACTGTACCTCCAGTCCCATCCATTCATATGCTGATGACTCTACCTTACTCTATTCAATTAGTTTTCCAGAACCCCCCAACAAGCAAGCACTCAAAAAATTGCACGAAGATGCCATAAAACAATTACATTCTGACTTATCAACCATTTCCATTTGGAGCAGAGAAAATCTTGTTACTTACAATGCTTCCAAAACTCAATTTCTCCGTTTATCTACCCGTAAAGAACTCCCACAGGACTATCCCTTATGTTTCAACAATACACAAATCAATCCTTCATCTTCTCTCAGTATTCTAGGAATCTCTTTCTCTCATGATCTCACTTGGAAAGACCATATTACCACCCTTGCTAAAACAGCTTCCCAGAAGCTGGGTGTGCACAACCGCCTCCGGGGGTTCTTTACCCCTGCACAGCTTCTTGCTCTGTACAAGGGCACAGTGCGTCCATGTATCGAGTATGGTTTGCATGTGTGGGAAGGATCATCTTACACCGCACTCCTAGACAAAGTAAAAAGGAAAGCCTTTCGTATCATTAACTCCCGCCCACTCACCAACTCTATGTAATCTCTCTCTCTTCGCCGCAATGTTGTATCTCTCTCGCTATTCTACCGCTATTACAATAATCAATGTTCCTCAGAGCTCTCTCAGTGTATACCACCTCCTCTATGTAGAGTACATAGCGCTCATCTTGCAACACAATCCCATCCCTACTCTGTGCAACTCTCCAATCCAAGAGTGGAACGATACTCTCAAACCTTCTTCTATTCAACAGCTGAGCTCTGGAACTCTCTCCCTGAATCCATCTTCTTCTCATCCTATGACTTAAATTGCTTCAAGCTTCTATCAACATAGACAAAAAATGTTTTATATATATATACATATATATCCTTCGCAAAAGAGTTCCATCGAAAACATTAAAGTCTCGCATCAGGGATAAAGCATGGTTTAATGATGACTGCAAGCGTGCATTTTATGACTCAGGCTGCATATCGTATATGGAGACGTAATCAAACCCCCTTGCATTGGGAAAATTATGTTGATCTAAGGGCAGTTGCACAGAGAGTTTATGCTGCTGCTGAGAGGGAATATAACTCCCATCTTCAGAATGTTCTGGCAGGAGCTACACAGCCTTATGAATGGTGGTCTGCTTTGAAGTCCTCTTTATTTGGAATAGATTCTTCCATACCTCCTCTTTGTGATTCTGATGGTTCCATCTCTTTTGATTACTTATCGAAGGCCAACATTCTCTCTAATATGTTCATTAATAAGCAGAGTAATCAGGAATTGTCTTTACCATTGACATGTTTCCCTAGACCCAACCTCAATTCAATGGCATTCAAATCAGCTGAACTGAAATGGTATTTGCTAGACCTTAATACCTATGGTGGCACAGATCCGGATGTGTTTTCCTCCTCTTCGTTAAAAGGGTTGCAAATGTCTTGACACCTAAACTGCCTGTGGTGTTTAGGTTGCTTTTGAAATCAGGTAGTTTTCCTCTTTGCTGGTGTAAGGCTAGTATCACTCCTATTCCAAAGGGAAATACTGCCTCATCATCTCCTAATGACTATCGCCCTATCTCCATTACACCTATCCTATCCAAGTTCTTTGAGAGACTTTTGTCCAGACGCCTTTCCTCTTATTATAATATTCAACATTTGATACCAAACTCAGAGTTTGGTTTTCGTAAGGGACTGGGTACATGTGATGCGCTTCTGACACTCACCCATGACCTGCAGTCTTCATTGGACCAGGGGCATGAGTATCGGGTCGTGGCTATTGAGTTTAGTTCTGCTTTTGACTTGGTCAACCATATATATAAAGCACTTCTGTATAAGTTACGATCATCGGTGTTGGTGGCAATATTTTTAGGATCTTTGAAGATATTTGACGAATAGATCTCAGTCTGTGGTCATTGATTAATTAGATCTTACTTAATTATACATATATAATTATGTTATTGTATTTTATTTCTACTTGGCGTCCTCCTTTGTGTAATCTTTTATTATTCATTATATTTGAGTTCAATATGTTTTTTTGTCTTTTTATTTTTTTTGTAGTTGCTGTGGTGTCTCTCCAGTGCCTCCGGGTGTTTTGTTTGGATTAATCTTGTTGGTGTTTCTGCACACTGGAGGCTTCGGCATCTCATATAATAATAATAATAATAATAATAATAACAATTACATATACAGGCCCGAGCCTTAACATTCACCGCTTTACAAAGAACAGTGAAGCCCGTGAGGTCTTGTTCCAGTCTAGGGAGTGAGACATGTGAAGCACGTAGAGTACAACGAGCACCTGCCATCTTGCCTTCACATGAGGCACGGTGCTCACTCATGGCCCGAAACGACCCCATCTCTGAAGCCATCTCGTTCCCGTGCTTCACTGTCTCACCCCCTACACTCGGACTCTCACACTTACACACACACACAACGCCACCTGTTGAGCAGATAACTCACCAGGCATTGCACCCCTATAGCATATTTTGAATATGGGAATATTCATACAGTGCTATGTAATCAGGGAACAATGAGGGTATTTTATTGACATTTCGGTGGGCTTGTGGTAATGCACTGATACTAGGTACAGCACTAATTCCATCCCAATAATATCTTCCCATTGATACATCGGGATTTGAACCCAGGACCTTTGGATTACCAGGCCAGTGGTAAGACCACTCCACCACACCTCCCCTATATATATATATATATATATATATATATATATATATATATAATAGCAGGATTTTTATATCGGCTCGGCTATTGGTTGAGGTGAGTTCTTTCAAGACTGAAGATTTCAGAATTCATACAATACATGCATATAAACAATAGAGGATATATATATATACTGTATATAACACTTGAGATATTATTTTAAGAACAGTTTATTTAATCTTAAGCTCTAAACACTTTTATATCAGCGATTATATGGTTATAAAGTTGTTGTTGTTGTTGTTGTTCCCTAAGCTGCCTGGCCGAACAGCCCCGGTTATAAAGTAGATAGGTTTTACAAAACATAAAGATTACTATTCGTGTACGATCGAGGATCTAGGCAGAGCTCAGGCATATACTGATTACTTAACCCTGTCCGACATAAGTTACTAACTTACTTACGGGTTGGCGGAGCGCCCGGTATTTCCCCCAGAACACACTCTCTTACACTGAGGTACCGGTAGAAGTCAGAGGTATTTGGGGTTGCCATCAACCGACAGATTCTGATCTAACTTACCTAACTTACTGAGCTCAATATGACGCAAATGCATCATATAACTTATTATTGAGCTATTTCACTAAGTTCATATGACGCGATTGCATCATATGATATTCTTGGGCATACCGCCATATGACGCGATCGCGTCATAGATGTCGGAGATGGTTAATGTGCCGCATTATATAAACCACACTCATATAGTCATGAAAAGACTGAAGCATTAAACACTATTATGTATAGAGTCAATATTTACGTATGATGCTAAATTCACACTAAAAGTGACGAGATTGTATTCTGAGTCAATACAATGGACTCTAACTATTTTACTTATCACCTTACGCACTGGTGAGAATGGAAATAGAGTCAATCCTATAGACTTTAACTTTGCATATACAGTTGGAATTTTTAACAGAGTCAATATGGGACTCTAAGTAATTACTGTCACTCCGAGCACTAGTGATGATTTGGCAGAGTCAATTTTTAGGGACTCTAACTTCACACATATAGATAGAATTTCGTCAGAGTTAAATATGGAACTCTAACTTGGTACACGTATATGGCATTTTTAACAGAGTCAATATGGGACTCTAACTTTTAACTATCACTTGGTGCACTGGTGAGAATTGAGCAGAGTCGATTTATCGGGACTCTAACTATACACACACAGACGGAATTTTGGCAGAGTCAATATGGGACTCTAACTTTGCTATCACCTTGCACACTGGTGAATATTTGACAGAGTCGATTTGGAGGACTCTAATTTATTTTCTCTCTTCACTAGTATCAATATCTTCTTCAGTTTTCTTAGATATAATTCTAGCCGTGGACACTTAGAATTAATGAGTTTTCAAATGGGGGGGCAGCTTATCATCTTCTGAGTCTCAGTCCAGGTTGGCCCGTCATATGAAGTAGTAATTACAGATGGATTAATGAACGTGGGGTCTTAAATGCAGCTCCGTAAATATATAAATATATTTGGACACCTCATCGGACTAACGCGAGTATATATAGCTGGAAGCTAAGGGATACTTGACTATCCTGACCTTTATATTAATATTTGATGAAGTTCTGTTCAGGTACTCTTGAGTTAGGATCTTAAATATAGTGCCCCAGTTATGACGAGCTGGCACTATATCGGGCTAACGCGAGAAGACAATATGGCTATAACCTCTCTTGTCTTCTCGACTGCCTTTGATCTTTGTAAGAGGTTCAAAGAACTCGGGACGGTGTTTACACATTTTAGTTGTAGAAGTCCAATAGTATGCTACAGACTAATACACCAAGGACATCTTCTTGTAGAGTGCCAGTTACGGTATCTCGCAGGGCCCTGAACCACCAATTTGTTTTGGTATGCCAAATTCCACTTGTTAGTCTTTCTTTAGTGCAGTTTTAATAATGGAGATTTGAAGTGTGGGAATGCCCTCGTATTTCAGCCTTCTATTATTAAAGGTGCAGCCTATTAAAGACTCAATACTAGTGATGGAAATGCCAACTACTAATAAAGATCTCTCAATAGGGAAAAGAACTCCTCAGACTAGTGGGACTAGGAAATGCCTTTGGTCACCAACTGAATGGGAGGGTAATTTTAGGACTTGGTAAGTTGGAATGTCACTGCTTACGAAGCCTTGAAATTGCTTGCCCTGATCAGTTTTCTCCAGCATAGTGATGACGATTACTCCGAGGTTCCCGTTCACTCCTTGAGTGGAGCAAGGGCGTGAGCATGCATTCCCTTGTTGATGTGGGGATCCCTTTTTACACTGGCGGGAAGATTATATTTTTCTGTTTTTATCGTAGTGCGTAATTATAAGGGAACACTATATATTTGCTACTGTTACAATAGAAAGACAGTAATAAGGGGCTTATAATAATATCATAGAAAAAGGACAAGATAATGTGGTTCTCAATATAATAGAACAATAGTATAAGAATAAATTATTCTGGTGGTCTGGGGAATCACGGCGAGCGTATTAGATTTACAATTACAAGGTAAGCAGAAACAAGTGAAGGCTAGGGTACATAATGATAAAATAGAATAAGGTATTCGGATTATAGTGAATAGAGTATATAGGCAAATGTACTCTAGTTCTCATGATTAATATTATCATAGGTTAAGGGCATTGTATGCTAGGATGTAACATTATAGGTGGCTAGATGCTCATGCACATTACTTGACTCACGCGATATTATGCGATGGTTGCCTTCTTCTATAGGTGTCCTTTGGCCTTCTAATAAGTATTTTTTTTTCTTTAGGTGTCTTCTTATCTGCCTTCGTCTTCTTGTGTTTTTTCTTAGGGAAACATTCAGTGGTAATGGAGGCAACTCGGCTTTTTCCCTGGGGCTGGAATTGGGGATGAAGTATTTATAGTTGGTTAGATGTCTCTGCGCACTACTTAACTTGCGTGGTATCAATCCGCGGGCTTATCCTTCTATAAGACTCCTCTTGCCTTCTATGGAGGCCATTTTTTTTTCTAGAGATATGCGCTTGTCTTCTTTTCATATTCTTGTGGTTCTTCTTATGCTGCTTCTCCGTCTCCTTATTGTTGTTGGGTAATTTTGGAATGCGGGTAGAGTGAATATTCCTTGCTGTGAGGTTCTTGCCTGGACTGGTATTAACTTTTCTATCTCGGTTCTCCCTTTCCTCTGTCTTCCTGTTTGTTCTATCTCGTTTTCCTCTGGTGCCTTTCGTTTCTTAACTTCCTTATACTCGCTATTTTACTATATATACTGTATATTATTTTAATGATTATCACTGTGTGTTCAATTTCATCACCCAAATGTTAATTTAATTTGACAAAGTTCATGATTATTATTTCGATATTTTATGAACAATATTTCAATCTTTATATTTATTATCATCTATTTTATGCACTAGACGTTTCATGCAACATTGCACATCTCCTGTAGTTTTTATCAGTGAGGAACGAAAAAATGTTTTTTTTATAAAAGATTGTTATAAATTTTAGAAAAATATAGAAATATATTACACGAAAGTTAGTTTAGTTAAAAAATTCACAATCAAATATTATTCACATGTCAAAAAGGAAGTTGATGGTACTTTGGCATTCTTTGATGGTCTAGTTAGTAAAACTGAAAATATAATTGTCACCGGTGTATAGAGAAAGAAAACATTTAATGGTTAGGATTGAACTGGTACAGTTATTGTCCGGAGATGTATAAGATACGGTCAATTAAGACGATACTAAACAATGCATATATTGTTTCTTCTAATCATTTTATATTCCAAGAATATTTGTTTAAGCTACGAGATTGCTTCGTTTAGAATGACTATAAAATAGATACATTTGATAGAGTTTTGTATGTATTTTTAAGTAATAAACAACTAGGTCATATATATATATATATATAATATATATATATATATATATATATATACCGGTATATATGTATACATTATATATATATATATATATACATATATATATATATATAAGTTTTATTTGCATAATGTAATATATATATATATATATATATATATATATATATATATATATGTATATATGTGTGTGTGTATGTATATATATATATATATATATATGTGTGTGTGTATATATATATATATATATATATATGTATGTATATATATATATATATATATATATATATATATATATATATATGTATGTATAATATATATATATATATATATATATATATACCGGTATATACTGTATATAGGCCTATATATATATATATATATATATTTTTTTTTTAATACATATTTTGTTTTAATATATAAATATTTTATTTTTATGGAGACAAAAGGCAGGCTGCCTGTAATGAGTGTCTCCCCCAAAGCCAAAGGAGTGACAGAGAGCCAAATTCAAGGGACATTGGGGTCAAAATACCTGAACACATTAAGCTTGAAACATTCTAAGTCATAGGAAGAAGGAAAGATTGATTGAGAGAGGGAGTTCCAGAGTTCACCTGATGAGTAGAAAACACTTGAGAAAATTTGCTAAGTCTTGGGTAGGAGAGCTGGATTGATTGTTGTAATAGTAATAGTAGAGTGAAAGAGATGCAACATTGCGGTGTGTAGAAAGAGAGTGTAGGGAACTCGTAAGATAAATTGATATGATGAGGCGAAATGTTTTTTACTCTACTCTTTCGAAAAGTGCAGTATGGGTGGAGCCTCCCCACACATGTGAACAACAGTCAATACATGGGCACACGTGGTACGTAGCCATCAGAGTGGAAAAGAGGAGGGAAAGACAAGGAAGTGAAATTGCTGGAGAGGTTTTTGGCTAGATGCCAAAAATCTTGGGAAAAGCTAGAGTTGGAAAGTTTAAAGCATTTGTTATTGATAAGAGTCTTATTGGCGAGTCGAAGGACAGCTTGACTTGATTCCAGGCAGAAATACAAAGTAAGAGATTCTTGAGTTTGAAGACGTTGGTACCTTCTGAATGCTTCCTCCTCATTGCGAACAGCAGTAGAACAAGAGTGAGTACACCAAAAATGTGAGTTAGTTTTAATCATTTTGAAAGAAAGAAAATGGGATATATACTTCCGTGCGTGCCCGAAAGGATTATCTCAGTAATGCGCTCGTCACTCTCTGAGGGTCCCCGGCCACGGAAGCAAACATTATTTCATTGAAAATCGAAGAAGTACTGCCGAACAGCCTTCCAGTCGGCAGTGCCAAAATGCCACAAGCACTGCCAGCTGTGGGGGTCAGAAGGCTATACTGGAGAGACAGGACAGATGACAGAGATAAGGTTATGATTGGAGGAGCCAATTGGAGAGAGAAAATATACAGTGTATGCAGAAGGATTAACCCCTTATGTACCGGTAATGTACTATTCATTATAACCTAGCAACTATTAGACAATTTTGTTCAGCTTAGGAAGGATGTCTACCCATTAAAAGGCTACTGACAATCTCAATTAACCCGTGGAGCCCCGGCTAGTTTTGTAATGTTTGCGCACCAGAACCCGGCCGGTTTTCAAAAAATGGTTTTATTCCAGAAACAATAGCGAATGGGTTAGGAATGAAGGAAAAACCACGAAAAACCGCTCAAAAAGCTTAAAAAATGGTCCTACAGAGCCCCCGAAAACGGATTTTACAAGAGTAAAAAATTGAAGGCAATTATCCCAAAAAAACAGGTTATTGCGCGCTCGCGCGCACGCACGTGGACTTTGAGAGTTTTCAACCATCGGCACGGTTGCGTGGGATACGTACACAGTTCCCATACAAATCTGAGCCCTCTTGAGTGGCTACACCTGAGGTTACGGTCGGCGCAATTAGGGTGACGCGTCAGGCGCGTCTCTGGGGCTGTGCGTTACATACATCGCCGACGCGTCAGACGCGTCGCTGGGGCTGTACGGGTTAATCCTTTTGCTATCATATGTTCTTCCTAAGCTTCATAAAATCGTCTAAATCTAGCTGACATGAAAACAAAAAGACGGCGGTACAGAAGGGGTTAAAGTTTAGAAATAGAGTAAACAAAATTGTACTGATCTCCAGGGCGGTCTGGGATGCATATTCACCAATTGTACTCCACTCTCACACCAGTGCTGAGAACGGCTGAGCCGCCTGATACCGTGAGGTGAAGACGTGCTTCAAGGCGCTCTCGTAGCCGCCCGGGTCGGATTTGTGACCTTTCACCTTTCACCTTCACACAGTTCATCCTCGACTCCATCACCGTATCTGTACCTCAAGTGAACAATCTATTTATGATAAGTGCAATTGTAATTTACAGTGTTATTGTGTATTACCAAACGAACTAGACATGAAACAGGAAACAGAGCATAATCAACCATGTCGCCTTGCTACTCTGCCTCCTCCTTAATTCGTCTTAAAAAGGGGGCTGGATACCCACCTTCAGACACTATAGTGCGTTTAAAAGAATTGAACATTTTTCACAATCGTGGCCGGAGAGGAGGTAGGAATGTCCCCAAGCGAATTCCTATCATAAAAACACACAAAAAAGTACCTAAAAAAGTGACAGTAGAGAAACCATACGCACATTTTGAGGTTCCCCGTATTTGGTATAACCTCCCATCGCTGCTACTGTCCAATGTCACCTCTTTGTGTAATAAACTCGACGAACTTATTGTGACAGTTAAACAAATTAGTGCTGATATTGTAGCAGTTACTGAAGCATGGCAAATCACCCCAGAAATATGCGTGATACAAGACTATGACCTCTTTCACCAACTTCAGACAGAGAGGAGGGGGGGAGGAGTAGCTATTTTCGCCCGGAAACAGCTGTGTGCATCTCGCCTGGATATTGAGGTCCCGGAGGGAATCGAAGCACTCTGGGTGAGAGTTAATCCCCCCTCCCACCCTCGTCACACTGCCTCCATTATCTACTGTGTGATCTACCACCCACCACGCTCACCCACCGGCCCCGCACTAATCAACCACATCATCGATACATGTGATGATCTCAAACTCCAATTTCCATCATCCAAGTTGGTGGTTTGTGGGGATTTCAATGAACTAGACACCTGTGAGATTCAAGAACAGCTGCTTCTTTCACAAATTGTTGACTTCCCCACCCACAACCACAACACTCTTGACCTTATTTTGACAGACATGGATGAGCAGTACCTCCCACCTGAACCTTTACCTCCTGTGGGACGCAGCACTCATCTCTCTGTGTTCTGGTCACCTGCCCCTACCACCTCCCATCAACAGACCCCCGTCATCCGGACCTACCGACCAACGCCAGACTCTGCAATGCGGGGGTTCGGGCAGTGGTTGGTTCATTACCCGTGGACGGAGGTTCTCACTGAAGAAGATGTTAATGCCAAATGGGACAACTTTGTATCTACCACCACCGAAGCCTACCACCACTTCTTCCCCACCAAGAGGACCAAAATGCACCCCTCTGACGTCCCATGGATTACTCCTCGGATCAAGAGACTGATGCAGAATCGGAATAAGGCCTTCTACACGGACAACAATCGCTACAAGGACCTACGCAACATTGTGATAAGGGAAATCCGTTGGGCGAAGAAGTCCTACTACCCTACAAAGATTAATCATTTAAAACAAACCAATATCAGTCAGTGGTACTCTAAAATTAAGAATCTTTGTGGCTTAAGTAGTGGGACTCCTTCGATCCCCTGTGTTTCCCATGTCCCTCGTGTAGATGCACCTGAACTGATAAATAATCACTTCTCTACCATCTGCCAAACCCTTCCCAAACTAGACCGCACCAACCTCCCTGCCTTCCTCCCATCCCCTTCCACCCCAGTAACTGTTCAAGAATTTGAAGTGGCCAAAAAGCTTTCCAGTTTCAAATAAAAAAGATCAACAACCCCAGTAGACCTACCCATGAAAATATACAAAGAATTTTCGGTGGAATTTGCCACCCCCCTTTGCTCGATAATTAATGCCTCCTTAAGGCAAAGTAAATGCCCTGCAGACTGGAAAACTTCATACGTCACTCCAATCCCCAAAACCCCCTCCCCACATTCTCTTAATGAACTCAGACCAATTGCCATTACGCCCATCCCTAGTCTAATCTGTGAGAACTTTGTATTCACCTGGGCTTACTCACAAATCCGTCACTTGATAGATCCCCAACAGTTTGGCAACGTAAAAACCTCCTCCACCACTCACTGTCTTATTAGCTTCCTAGATTATATTTACACAAATCTTGAGAAGAGAAAGACTTCCCTCGCCCTTGCCTTTATTGACTTCAGGAAAGCATTTGACCTTGTTGACCACACCATCATCATCAACAAAGCCATAAAGTTGGGGCTACATCCTACCCTGGTTGCGTGGTTGACCGACTTCCTTAGTGACAGACGACAAGCAGTGCGATACCAAGGCTTCATCTCCACCTTCCTAGACATCACATGTGGAGTCCCACAGGGCACAAAGATGGGGCCTCTATTGTTCCTCATCTTGATTAATGATGCCTTAAAGGACACCCCATTCCACTGGAAGTACGTGGACGACTCGACAGTCGGCATTACTGTCGATAACACCTCCCCTAACTATGACCCCCTACAAGACATCCTCGACCGTCTTCAAGCCTGGACCACATACAATCATGTGACTATCAATCATGACAAGACAGTGGTCATGCACATCAACACTTCCGTTACCGACCTTCCTCCACCCACTGTCACAATTGGTCCTCATCCCCTTCAGCTTGTTGAGTCCACCAAACTCCTCGGAATCACTGTGGACAGCAAACTGAACTGGAAGAAACATGTAACTACCACAGTCAGGACCGCCACTTACAAGTTATTTATGCTAAGGCGGTTGAGATCCCTGGGGGCGCCGGAGAATGAGCTGAAGAGTATATATAACACCTTCATACTCCCTAAGCTCACCTACGCCTCTCCCGCCTGGTCCTCCTCTCTAACCCTAACACAACAACGTCAACTGGAGAGAGTTCAGAGGAGGGCATGCAGGATCATCCTGGGTGGCACATATCCAGGGTACGAGGAAGCTCTCACCACCCTTAGCATACCTGCACTTTCAACCCACCACTACAACACACTCAAACAGTTTGCATCTAAGCTGCTTGTTCACCCACGACACAGAAACTTACTTCCACCAGACGCCCCTAGACCTACACGTGCAGCTCGTCATTTCAACACACTCCAACCAATAAGAGCAAGAACTGACAGATATAAAAATAGTCCTATCCCAACCATTGTTAATATTATTAATAATGTGTAATAACGGTCTGTCACACCATATATACGCGCCCACCTTTAATAATATATGCATAAGTGTGTGTGCGTGTGTGTATTAGAATATAATTATGTATGTATTTGCTTGAGTTTGTTTATGTATATGTGTATATATGTATCTATGTATTAGACCAGTCAAAGTAGGGCTGGACTTAGAACAAATTGCAATAGAAGGTTTTTTGGCTTTAACTTGTTTATTAGGTCCCTCTGATGAACATATAAAAAGTCTCCAACTTTTGGACACCGGGAAAGTGGTTAATTTGCATAAATTCAAGATGGCCGCCGTCCAAAGCTTCAATTTACAGATAACTTTTTTCTGGTTGCTCCTAGACCCTATAAATGTATTACAAACAACGTTTTTTGGCTTTAACTTGTTTATTAGGTCCCTCTGATGAACATATAAAAAGTCTCCAACTTTTGGACACCTGGAAAGTGGTTAATTTACAGCCAAAAAACCTTACAGCCAAAAAACCTTCTATTGCAATTTGTTCTAGGTCAAGCCCTACCTTTACTGCACATTATTGTCTATTACATTTTGCCTAGGCCTATACTAATCCCATCATCTTGTTTCTTGTTTCAACAGATTGGTGCGACATCTGCCGAAGCCATGGAAGAAGAGGTGGTGCATAATCCCTGCGGCATTTGCTCAAACACGTTAGACGAAGGAGAAACAGTCAAGCTGAGGGCGAAGGGAGCAGATACTATCAACAAGGCCAGTACTGAACGTGGAACGCCATCAATTACCGTGTCCGAGGGCCAAACGGTGCACATTGATTGCCGAAAGAAGCATGTCAATACGAAGCCAAATAGAATTCCTGGGAAGCAGAAGAAACGTCCTGAAAAACCTGCTCTTCGTTCTCAGACACCAGACTTTTGTTTTACAGAGAACTGCTTTTTTTGTGGTACAAAAATCTATTTGGACACAAAGCATGATTCAGAAGAAGTGTATCCAGTACGCACCTTCAACTTTCAAAGGACAATACTTTCTGCATGTGATGCCAGGGCTGATGAGTGGGCTGACACTGTTAGAGGCCGAATTAACTTTGCACTGCCAAGCGACTTGGTTATAGAGCAGGTTTTGATGCGCTCTTTGAAAACGAATGGTGGATTGACACGTGGTAGGGGCATGGAGGAAACGCAACGCCTGCGCTGGTTACTTGCTATGCCAGCCTGCGCTGAGGTGAGTGAAGTTATGCAAGAACTGACAGGGAAGCATTTCCACACCTCTGAGCAGCACAAAGAAATTACTGAAGCAAGGCGTGAACGAGATAGGAAGGACACAGAGAAGGTTCTCGCATTCTTCAAGGATTATGATCCATTTCAAGAATCAAATGAACTCAGGAATATTGCCAACGGTGTGACAGGACCAGCCTCGGCCAATCCTCATTTACTGTATGAGGTTGGTATGAACATTGTGCAGAAGATGGAAGGTAGCAATGCTTTTGACTTTTCATTTAGGAAGAAAGATCAAGTTGAGTCGTTGGGTGCAAAGGTTACAATCAGTGCTGAAAAAGTACCAATCGACCCACAGCTCCTTTTCCAGAGGCTCCTCATCTTTGCTAATAACAGGGACTTAGGTGTTGAAGAGGTCTTTGCGTATGAGTTGTCTAGCTACCCTACTGCTCTGTTCGATAAGTGGGGGAGGCTCAGGGAAGCCAATAAACCACAGCTAGGAGATGAGATAGCTGCTGTTGTTCCCAAGTCGTCATTGGAATCATTTGAGGAAGAAAGGACTGTGACCCATGTTCTGGATGGTGGTTCCTTATTGCAAAGGATTCCATGGAAGAAGGGTGACACATTTGAGGACATTGCAAGCATGTACATGAAGCATGTTTCCAAAAACTTTCTCAACCCGGTGGTTGTATTCGACGGTTATAAATCAGGACCTACTACCAAGGACATGACACACAATCGACGATCAAAAGGAGTCTTTGGTCAAAAGGTGATGTTCACTCCAACCATGCCCCTTCGGTCAAAAAAGGAAAACTTCTTGTCAAACTCGGACAATAAGCAAAACTTCATTGACTTATTGTGTGAAACATTCAAGGCAAATGGAATTGACTGTGTCAATGCGCCAGCAGATGCAGATGTCATGATTGCGAAGAAGGGAATTGAGCATGCAAGGGAAACCGTGACATATGTGATAGGTGAGGACACAGACTTGTTGGTGCTGTTGTGTCATTATGCGGAACGAGGGATGAATGATTTGTACTTCAAGTCGAGCAAGGAAGGTGGGAAATGTTGGCATATTAACTCAGTAGCAGAAGCTCTCGGTGAAAGCATCTGTCGTGTCCTGCCAGTTGTCCATGCACTCTGTGGATGTGACACAACCTCACGACTGTATGGTATTGGTAAAGGGGCTGCCTTGAGGAAAGTGAGGGAAGACAACGGTTTCTTGAAATGTATAGAAGCATTCTGTTGCCAAAGTGGAAGTAAAGACGCGATATCATCAGCTGGTGAAAAGGCCTTGGTTTATTTGTACGGGGGAAAAGGAAATGACACCCTTGACGGACTGCGAAAGACAAAGTTTTGCAACAAGGTGGCAAAAAGTTCAACTACCGTTGAAGTTCACAGCCTTCCCCCAACAACCGATGCAGCCAAATACCACTCGTTCCGAGTTTATTGTCAGGTCCAGGAATGGATGGGGAACTGTGTGGACCCCGAGAAATGGGGCTGGTGTCTGCGGAAGGGACAGCTTGAACCGAAGACGATGGATTCGCCAGTGGCTCCTGATTAACTACTGAAATTGGTCAGATGTCAGTGTAAGGGCAACTGTGACACTCAACGCTGTAGTTGCAAACGGAATGAGCTTGAATGTTCCAGTGCATGTGGTCAATGTAAAGGACTCTGTCAAAATAGCAACTTTGATGCAAGCACCTATGATCCAAGTGAATACGAACTCCTATCATGAATTACATAATTGGCTCTGAATGACGTCATACTACGTCATGTTTTTTTTTTTTTTTTTTATAAAAAAGAGGGACAACAGGTCAAAAAACCCATACAAGCACAAAGTGCCTGTGTCACCCATTGTGAAAGAGACAGTTCAGCCTGTCTGTAAGGTTTTTCGGCTGTAAATTAACCACTTTCCAGGTGTCCAAAAGTTGGAGACTTTTTATATGTTCATCAGAGGGACCTAATAAACAAGTTAAAGCCAAAAAACGTTGTTTGTAATACATTTATAGGGTCTAGGAGCAACCAGAAAAAAGTTATCTGTAAATTGAAGCTTTGGACGGCGGCCATCTTGAATTTATGCATATTAACCACTTTCCCAGTGTCCAAAAGTTGGAGACTTTTTATATGTTCATCAGAGGGACCTAATAAACAAGTTAAAACCAAAAAACCTTCTATTGCAATTTGTTCTAGGTCCAGTTAAATGATTGCTAGATTTACTGGACTATATGTGCAGTATATGTGTATGAATGTGTGCGTATATGTGTATGTATGTATGCGTTATTAATGTATATATATATGTGTATAGTGTATACTGTTTGTGGTTCGAGCCCGGCTGAGAGTATCAGGTAGGATAAGAGAAGAGCATATATGCATGTAATGTGCATATATTTATGTATATGTATGTCTGTGTGTACGTGCTGTCAATGGTTCGAGCCCGGTTGAGAATATAAGGTATATAATATATATATGTACTGTACGTGTATTTATATTTATATGGTCATATGCACATATGTATGTAAATATACGTACATATGAGCGAGAACATATTGCTCACTAGCGCAACTTCTGATTATAAATCTATGCATAAGTATTATCTATTATTAAGTGTTCGCGTATCTTCATCCATGTATTTCCACCCTTAACCCGTTGAGACCCAGCGTCGCACGTGTTGCGTCGGCAGTCTTTGATCACCAACTCCCAGCGACGCATCACGTGCGTCCGACATATAAAAAACACTTACGTGGCTCGTAAGGTAGGAAATGGCGGGAGAATAGGAGGGGGAGGTACCGTAGTGTGTGTGGGAGCCGGGCCAGTAGGTGTGAGCGGGCCGAGACAGCCGCGCGGCTGGTGGTGGTGGGCTTAGTGGGGATAGTTTACACCCCTAGTTCACCGCCACTTTGATCCTTCATTACTCCGTATGGGGAGCTAGAGGCTTGAGATTTATGTGAGATACTTCTTAGGATGTATGCCGTACAATGCCATACTCAGTTTTTACCCTAGTACTCCCGGGCGGGTGGTCATGCAGGGAGACGAACTATTGAACCCCCCCCCCCCCCCGCCCCCCAAATGACCGAAATGATTTTTTTTTATTTTTGTGTTCATTCTCACCATTCTCTTCCATTGGCTCAACAATTTTGTTGAGGCTCCACCTCATCTTGTCTTCCATTTTAGCAAACAAAAAAAATAAGTGAAAATGGCTTGGGACTGGGGTGAACAAAATATTATAACTAGCCGGGGCTCAACGGGTTAACAATAGAACGCCCAGCTCTTCCATATTTCGCCTTCTGTCTCACACACACACACACACACACACACACACACACAAACACACACACACACACATACACACATCTACACTACCGAGGATTAACCTCCCATTGTAGTACCCGCACCCTCTTTACCTGACCTTACCAAAACAGTTTCTGTATGTATGTATGTTTGTGTGCATACGTGAGCGTTTGTGTATACGGACATGTGCACACTTACTGCATGTTCTTATGTTCCTATATATGTATGTATATGTATGTGCGCACGTACGTGTATATACGTATGTTCTGTATATGATTAAGTAAATAAATGTGTATATGTACTGTATATCACTTACTCTCATGGTTAATTTATGATAATTTGTATTCTGCACATGCATCATTATTGTATTTATTTATTTTGTTTGTAAACTAAGCTTACCATCCTCATATCTGTACATCTCATGTTCATCCACTAAATTGTAAAATGTGTATTTTCAGCTCATGAGGCTGCCATTCTTTAATAAACCGTTTATTATTAATATTATTATTATTTATTTGCTCAAACTTCGCAATTAGGTTAGGCTAGGTTAGATTAGATTAGATTATATTATATTATATAAGATTAGATTAGATTAGATTAGATATATACACAAACCACAGGCCATATGGAGCAGTGTGTGTGAGTTGCGAAGTTTGATCGAGTTACCCCTTCAAATCGTCTCGCGCAGCCATTCTCACCAATAGGTGCGAGAGTGAAGTACACTTAGTGAATATGCGTCCGGGATACAGGTGGGGTGTGTTACGATCCAGGTTCTCAAAGACACAGGGCTCTTCAACATTGGACTAGATAATGGCAAAATGCAACAACGGTAACACTAGATCCAACCCCTGCCTTAAACACTGGAAAACAAAACACCATTACCGCCCTGAGTCGTGCCTGGACAACGAGGTATCCTATGACTCGGTAACTGGTGCACACACACTAGGCTGACGCTCGATGAAACAGCCTATTCTCAAACAGTAAAAGATTACTCGATTAGGTTACACAAAGAAAAGATAGTTAACGTGATTAATTAACGTTACGGTAGATACTCAAATAACTGGCACTCCTGTATTAAAGAAAGTGCAATGCTAGTCCTGCAACATCAACTGGAAACTTCTGAAATAAGTCTGATGCTGGGAAGATGTTCGTAAAGAATCTTGAACAATTATAATGCAGAATACGGGTCACAATAAATACTAGGACATATAATAATAATAGGCAGGCGAATAATAAAGACTGCACAAAGTTAGTAATGCTCGACAACTAAAGAAATGCTTCGTGACACAACGCAACAGCCTACTAGGGTTGTGCAACTCAACAACAACCTCGGCTCAAAAGTGCAGTGAATAATAATGCTGCATACATATAATAATGAGGCTTATCTCTAACCAGTGTCTGCTCAGTTAATAAAGTCTAGCTGGGGTATCAAGGCAGGGCAACAATGGGCGAGCATGCGGCTCGTAGCCTAACGTTGTCCGAAGGTGGTATAATGAAGATTACGTTATATGACGGGGATGCTCTCTTGATAAATCTAGGTCTCTAGTACCTAGTTCTATCCTGGCGATCCCTCAGAAGTCAACACAAAGAGGCAGCACTATGTTGTGAGGGATAGGCTATGGCCCTCTCACACCACAGCGCTGTGCTCGCAAATTAAACCCACCCGAAGACAACTTAGGCTCCCACAGTACCTGTCGATGTCGTGCAGGGCTTAGCTAACACTGCGCACATCGGAGACAACGACACCGTAACCTTACCCCTAGTCTAGCTTTAGATAACCAAGCAGAATCACTCACCACCTTGCCAGGGAGACATATACCGGTCTACAACCTTCCCGAGAGAGGACACATACGGACACATAACGGACACATAACGCCTCCCGGCGTTAGCAGAATGGTTGCATGGGGCATTGCAGCTCGCTAGCGCTCGCCAGGATGGGGGGATGGGCTACAGTTGTCCTAGAATGATCTGCTTTATGTAATTAGTGTCGTGTTGCCACAGACAGTCTAGAAATGGTCTTTGTTTTGGTCTGTGACCGCGCCTTATATTTTATATTCGCTATAATTCAATGTTGCATGTGTGGGAGGCGAGCGAGAGAGGGAGAGGGAGTACACCTGGCAGCGGGGTGAGCTATGACGCGGCTCGCTGGGCGCTGACGGCGTTCGCGACGGGTGGTCAACTATCCTTACCATCGCGGCCTCGTGTTCTTTACCAGCTCAGAGCTTGCCTGACACGCGTATCGCCTACATCCTTTTGCAATTCTGTCCCCCATACTCGCCACTTTGCATACTATTTCTCTCTCACGACTTCACCTTACTCATTCTCTAATCTTTATTAAACTCAACATTCTGGTTTAGCATAGACGTTCACCGTCGACCGTCGTACGCGAAGCTCTCAGAGATTGATCTATCTATGTATCTATGTTGTGCAGTATATGTGTATGTATGTGTGCGTATATGTGTATGTATGTATGCATTAATGTAATATATATCTTGTATAGTATAAGGTTTGTGGTTCGAGCCCGGCTGAGAGTATCAGGTACAGGATAGATAGAAGAGCATATATGCATTTGTAATGTGCATATATAGTTTATGTATAATGTATGTCTGTGTGTACGTGCTGTCAATGGTTCTAGCCCGGTTTGAGAATATAAGCGGTATATAATATATATATGTACGGTACGTGTTATTTCTTTATTGGCATATTGGTCCTTGCACATATGTATGTAAATATACGTACATAATGACCGAGGAAACATATTTGCTCACTAGCGCAACTTCTGATTATAACTCGAGAATCTAAGCACTACGATTATCTATTACTTAAGTGTTCGCGTATCTTCATCCATGTATTTTCACCACCTTAACCCGTTGCGACCCAGCGTACGCACGTGTTGCGTCGGCGAGTCTTTGATCACCAACTCCCAGCGACGCATCACGTGCGTCCGACATCATAAAAAACACTTACGTGGCTCGTAAGGTAGGAAATGGCGGGAGAATAGGCGGGGAGATTACCGTAGATGTTGTGGGGAGCCGGGCCAGTGGGTGTGAGCGGGCCGAGACAGCCGCGCGGCTGGTGGTGGTGGGCTTAGTGGGGATAGTTTTACACCCCTAGTTTGTTCACCGCCACGTTGAACCTTCATTACTCCGGTCAATATGGGAGCTAGAGGCTTGAGATTTATGTGAGATTACTCCTTAGGATGTAAATGCCGTACAATGCCAGACTCAGTTTTTAAAAACCCTAGTGCTCTCCCGGGCGGGTGGTCATGCGGGAGACTAACTATTGAAACCCCCCCCCCCCCCCCCCCCCCGCCCCCGCCAAATGAACTGAAATTTTTTTTTTTTATTTTTTTGTTCATTTCTCACCATTC